>LPNX010044485.1:212288-261270 GCA_001517045.1 Pseudotsuga menziesii
TTATACTTAACATTATATGTTATATAATGTTCTCGAGGATCATCATGTAAGTACCCTCGATCAACCTGTAGTGGGAGAAATCTCCTTGCGGTGAGGGTTTTCTATTTCTTATGGACGCAATTATGATTCATTTCCATCTTTTCGAGTCGTAGTTGCTCTTAGGTCTTCAAGGTGGGAGGGGGAAGTTACATAAGCAAATCCATTGATCAATATTTATACCTCAATTAAAAAGTGGAGAGGTGAACTAAATGAATAAAACCTGGATAAATTTAGAATAGGAAATAAATTACAGGCTAGGGTGATAATTTAGAATGTAAACCCTAGAATATTCAAACACAAAACAAACACATAGGGTTAGAAAATGTAATGTAAACATTATCATAATTTAGCCAGAATATATTATAGAAAATGGAATAGGAAGTCTAGGGATTCATAACTTTAAATTGAAGATCCTTTAATGGCTGAAATCTGTACACTCAAATAACCAGCATTAACAATTTAGAGGTGGATATAACCTCTATATTAGATTACTGAATCACTTGGGAACTACCACGTTCCACCTAACCATGACCCAGAAACATTCTTGATTTCAATCCGGATCCCCGTGAGATGGATTCCAACATGCAAGTAGCTTAGAGCTCCTAAGGTATGGTTTCCTAGCTGGTATATCCGATCTGGAATAGTTCTCTCTTTTTTGTTCCTTTCTAGAAAAATGTTCTCCAAGAATTCACTTGAGAAATACACAGGTAGAATAATGACTCCAAAAATAAATATGAGAACCCCCAACCCTTTCCTTCGCTTGATACTTTTATAGACATACTTTTCAGTCAAAGGGGCGGTTAAATCAAGAATCCCTCATATCTTGATTTAACCCTTTCTATTTAATTTGGGTAATTTTTAATACTTTAACTTAGGAACTTTCAACTAGTTCATAATTGGAGTTTTGTAGGTATTGTAATATTTATTATCTTTTAATAATAAATAATAATTGATGGAGCTTTTCCTCTCTTACATTTATTTAGATTATTACGATATTATTTATTTATACATACCATGTATAAAATACATTATAATATAACATTTGTTAACATTTGTCTTTGGGAATCATATACCATGATCCTAGACTTAATGACACTTCTTCATTAAGGTCAACTAGGTAGATGGTTAGGTATACTAGGCTAGAAAAATATAAACATCCTTGCATGTTGAATTCCCTCGTATAACATGGTAGTTATTCAGTACTTGATGAGAATACATAAATTTGAAATTTCATTTAATCATTTATAAATAAGTATAATGAGATGGATATTTTTCTCGAGTCGTTTTCACTTGGGAATTATTAATTCTTTTCATTAACCCCTAGCACTTACCACAGCCCATACTCAGCGCTAAAAATAGTGAGTTACAAACTTAGTGCAATTCTAGATCTCTTAGCTCAACACTAATGCTAGGATGTTCTTGTACGATACACCTAGGGATACAATGGCCAACGATCCGGTGCTCTAGAGCTTATGCTCAACATCAACATGGAAGGCTCCAAATATTATGCCCAACACTTTCAACTTATATTTTCATGTGTTCCAGAACTTTACGCTGAACACAAATATAAATATTGATGTGCTCTAGAGCTTCTCTCTCAACACAACATCAATTACTCATGTGCTCCAGAGCTCCTTGTTGAACACAAAACATCTCATCAATCATGTACTTTAGGGTCCACGCCCAACACCAACAAGCATATATATAACATCAATAATTGGCTTGCGCCCAATATATAAAACAAATCATCATGTTCATATGTAGTGGGGTCTTCGACCCAGTATATCAAAATAAAACATGAAGATAACATCATAATCAATAGAATCATTCCTATAAGTGTTAGGTCCAAAATTCGGGATATTACATATTGTTCTCGTCTCCTTGCTTCTTTCTTCATTCTCGTTCATAGTGGTTGTATTTCTTGCAGTAGTTTCACCGAATCTTGAACTTATTAGTGCATCTCTTTCCTCTCTCCCTCTCACGTTGAGAGTTGTGAAATTTTTATAAGTTATCTAAATGTTGATGATTGGTTATGTCCTATATATGAGGAGACGCTTGTCCTCGTATTCCTCTAACTTGTCCTCCTCTTCCTCAACCTTCATTGAGGGAATCTTAGGTGACGAAAGAATTTGCTAGCGAATTTTCTTCTCTATTGAGTCGAGCTGGATGAGATAGTAGTGATCGAATCAATTCCTATAGGGTAAACTAAGATAGATATTTTTCTTCTTCTATGGGAGTCACCACCATAGTAAATTTATTGGTGAGACACCTTAGAATCTTATGAACAACAACCTTTTGTTACAAGGATTCTCCATAGTTTTGAAGTTGGGTTACAATTCCTGAAACGAAAGTCATAAATTGATCTACAGTTTTTGTTTCCTTCATTTTCAAACACTGAAACTGAATTCGAAAGGTTTCCAATCTTGCCATTTTTACTATGTTTGTTCCCTTGTATGTGGATGAAAGCATATTCCAAGATTGATGTGCATTAATATCTCCTAATATTACGGGAAAATGGACTCTTCAATTCATCTTGGGATCAACCATTTGGTTGTGAGATATCAGTATCGATGTTCTTATACAACATTTTCCTAGGCATTAGACATTGTGGCTAGAGCATTTGTATCTGGTTCTTTGAAATTGGTTTCAACCATATCCCAAATTTTTTTGATCCAGAAAAACATCTTTATCTTGATAGACCAAAACTGATAATTGGTATCGATCAGTATGGGTCCAAAGATATTATTCAAATTTCTTATGCTAGTAATAGCCATGTCGATATGACAAACTAGAGATATTTTCCGAAAAAACAACAATGTAGCTAGTATTAGTGCAATAGTGCATCGTGAGTCTTATCGAGAAAAAATGTTGTAACTAAACAATAGTCAATTCACTTAGACTAGAAGAAGAGTGTCTTGGTAACACCTTTTGTCTAAATAGAGAGACCCTCGGTGAATACTTTTTCCTAAGTAAAAGTTTACATCCATCTAAAGGTGGCACACTTCCCGATGCGATAGGGTGTGTATGCGCTTCAATAGAGAATAAACAAAATTGTTACTCTCGTGCCGTGATGTTTCAACTTCAATGAGTTTTTTTCCCATCGTTATTAACAACCTCCATATGTGATATCATATTTGGATGTGTATGTGCTTTCCACTATGTGAAATGATTACCCAAGACAAAAAGGAATGGATGAGGCCATATGCTCTGATACCATGTTAAAAATCAACAAACAAAGAGATGAAGAAGAAAATATGAGGGAACACACAATGGGAAGATTGATTTCCTTCTTAGTATTAACTAGCGTTATATATGAGATTACATTGCTAATGATACCATGGGACATTACCATGGATCAAAAAATGTTATGGGTCACTAATTAGATAAGATGACCAAATCAACTACTCAACTAACCAACTAATTAATGGATTATTGACAAGTGAGATTACAACTATTAACAAGTATGAGATGGGAAGCTTAAGTTCAGTGTTTAGGTGGGCCCTACTTTAATTACAACGAATATATAACAAGGTATAAAGGACCATCAAAATAGCTGGAAATAAGTACTTCACTAAACTACAAGAACAACATTTACCAACTAATGATAGAAAATAAAAGGTCTATTATAGTTTTTTTGTTTGGAAAATAGGGTCTTCTAAAACTAAAAAAAATCCACGTAATCTATGTTGAGACAACCTTATCAAGAATCAACAATAAAACAACTACACATATGCACTTCCTTGCTTGAAGTGCAGCATGAATCAAGAGGGACCAACTGTAATTGAACTCAATTTGGAATTTAAATTGTGGTCAAAGAGAAAATTAAGGGTTTATGTGGGGTTTATGAACCAATAAATTATAAAATGGAGGTAGGCATGTATGGATGTTGGAAAACATGTCATGTTATTTCTCGCCACCATAATATGTACATGAATACAATTACAAAAATTCTAAGCACAATATTGATGAATGAATAAAGAGAAGGAAGAATTCCACCAAAAACTAAACATATTGAAGCATATTCATTGTAATGAGAGATAAGAGTATACTCATTATATTCATAATTAAACTATGAAAATTTATATATTTGACTAAGAACAATATCATAAACGTAGATGACATATTTGATATTGCACATATCCAAGCATAAATAATCTTTTCATCAAATAATTCAAATGTTAATTTTTAACATACTCGAATGCATATATGTCTCTATGCTTTCAAAATTTTCTGTTATTTAGAGTTCTTGTGCGTGCCTTGTCATGCATAAGAGAAGATGGTATATAAATCTTGTCTCTATTTTTATTACCAATTTTTTCAATATGTCTGCGTTGCAAAACATAAGCATGTTTAATATTGTATTCGATATTTTACGAAATTGAAATCTAAAGGATTTGAAAAGCGCAATAGTTTTAAACATACATGTTTAATTGAAGCTTATGTTTACAAAATAAAACAAGCAATTTGTCTTTCAGTGAGTTACATCCTTATCTAAAGAATAATATTTCCACGATTGAGTGTAAGATTTCCATCAAAAAAAAATTCTTGCAAACATGTAGATAACCGTAGATCTCTATTTTAGACCAGCGTAGATCCAAATCCTAGGCTCTATCAAGCATCGAGATGGATCAAATCTCTTCAGGTGCAAACCTCTTCTTAGGTATCCATTGATTTGATTCAAACCAAAAGATACATCTTTTTATTTAAGGTCCACATATAATATTTTTATTATTAATATTTAATATTATTTATGGCCGACATGTAATATTTTTTATTTTGTTAGGAACGAACATTGCATCATTTCTCCATACATGGTTTTAAAACCATATGCAAGGCCCTCATACAATCATGGGTTGTTTAGGAGGCCTTGCACATGGCCTTAAAACCATTTGCAAGGGCCTCCTAAACCATGTACAATAAAACCATGGGTTGTTTAGGAGGCCTTGCACATGGTTACCATGTGCAAAGCCTCATAAACCATGTACAATAAAACCATGGGTTGTTTAGAATGGGTTGCACATGAAAACCATGTGCAAAGCCTCCTAAACCATGTACAATAAAACCATGGGTTGTTTAGAATGCCTTGTACGTGGTTTTAAAACCATGTGCAAGGCCAACATTTTTTTGCTCATAATTCAAATTTTTTTTTTCTTGACCCACATATTTTTTTTTATTGATAGTTAAATTTTTACTTTTTTATTGTTTTGTTAGGTAAGAAGATTACATCTTCCCCATATTAGATTGTTTTCGTGGGGGACATTTATTTTGGTTAGAAAATTTATTTTTTATTAATAAAATAAAAATAACTTTACAAAGTGATATTATTTTTTATTTTAGGTTATGTGATCCATGTCGACACGTGCGTACAAACATCTTCTCAAGTATTACACTTAAAAAGGTTTAAATTTAGGCTGATTGTAATAAAAATATTAGAAAATATTAGCATTACAAACAAAATTACAATTTTTAACATATCTTAATCAAATTCTAATACAACTTTAATAAATATTATTTAATCAAATTTTGATAATAAAAAGCCATTTTTTTATCAATATGCATTATATCCTATATTGTTTAAAATCAAAATCTAATACAATTTTAATAAATATTATTTAATCAAAATCTAATAATAATGAATGTTTTTTTTTTATTAATATCATTTATATGCTTGTTTTTAAATAAACACTTTTACCATTTGGATATTCTAATACCATTTTAATAAATATTATTTAATCAAAATCTAATAATAATGAATAAATTATTTTTATCAACATCATTTATACTTTATCGATAAAGATTTTACAAATGGGATCTTTTGAGACAAATCTGCATTTGAATCCAACTTTGTACATAATAACTTTTTTCACAAATTTCTTCCAATGCTTTCGTTTTATATATTTCAATATATATTAATAATATAGGAGAATGTGTTTAATATTCCAAGTAAGGAAACCTGAGGCGGCTACAGTAGATAATTTTTTGAATAGACAGTGCCCGAAGATGGTCGCTAATACATAGTTATCAAATTTGTCCGTTACTGCAGAAATGCTCGCGAATCTGCTCAAGAAGCCGAGTGAGTTCTGGGACATCTATGTTGTTATTGGGCAGTATTACTGAAACCCGTGAACACAAAGACTTATTACTTTATGATCTGCATAAGAAGGTTTTGGGTGGGTGTCACTTAATTGTTTCTGATTTATCAGCATGGGCTTGATTTTGTGCTTAATATGGTAATTTCATTTTAATTTTTTTTAAACAAATATTTATACAAACCATTTGGAAACAAATGTAGAATTAAAGCACACAAAGGAACTACTTACAAAAGTTAGATTCTATGTTAAAACACAATTTGGGAAAATTGTTAAATCATACATTATAAAAAAATTCATGTTATTTGAAATGAAGAATTAAAATTATGCAATGTTCACCTTGTTAAGCAATGAGATTCTTGGTCTGAAATAGCTGCTTGATCAAAATCTTTGTCTCTAATAGCTCCTTGAGAATAATGATCAGAATCTTCGTCTCTAATAGCTCCTTGAGAATAATTTTTTTTTATATAATATTTTTGTTTGTTTGTATTAATATAGGGAGTGTATTTCAAATGAAAAGTTATGACCTTACATTCTTAGGCCGGAAAAATATTTACTACTTTTTAGATTAGTTATTCAATATTGCAAATTTTACATCATGTTACAAGCTCTCTCCAATAATATTCACTACTACTATCCTTATTATTTTTTGCCGACATGTTACTAACCTTACATCATGTTACAAGATCTCTCCCATAATATTCACTTTCATTATTATTTTTTGCTGACATGTTAATAAAGTTACATCACGTTACAAGATCTCTCCCATAATATTCACTTTCATTATTATTTTTTGCTAACATGTTAGTAAAGTTACATCACGTTACAAGATCTCTCCCATAATATTCGCTTTCACTATTATTTTTTGCCGACGTGTTAGTAACGTTACATCACATTACAAGATATCTCCCATAATATTCACATTCACTATTATTTTTAGCCGACATGTTAGTAACTTTACATCACGTGACAAGATCTCTCCCATAATATTCACTTTCACTATTATTTTTTGCCGACATGTTAGTAACGTTACATCACGTGACAAGATCTCCCCCATACTGGGCTGTAGAGCGCCTCTCGGTGCAATCACGTTACAATATCCCTCCCATAATATCCGCTTTCACTATTATTTTTTGCCGACATGTTAGTAACGTTACATCACTTTACAAGATCTCTCCCATAATATTCGCTTTCACTATTATTTTTTGCCGACATGTTAGTAACGTTACATCACATTACAAGATCTCTCCCATAATATTCACTTTCACTATTATTTTTAGCCGACATGTTAGTAACGTTACATCACGTGACAAGATCTCTCCCATAATATTCACTTTCACTATTATTTTTTGCCGACATGTTAGTAACGTTACATCGCGTGACAAGATCTCCCCCATACTAGTAGAGTGCCTCTCGGCGCAATAATCCTCATATGAGAGTACAATCAAATTTTGTAATATATTTTTTAACAAATTTTGTGCTCACAATGTACTTTCTAAGTAAAATAATAAAATAATAGTTAAAATAATAAAATAACATTTATGAAATTTGGAAGAAGAGAGAAACATATTACAATTTTTCTTCCATATTTTCAACATATCTCCCTTTGCTTTACTCAAATTTCAAGCATGAGCACTCATTGGAAGTAGAATTAAATTCCACATCCAAGGATTACCCACACTACATACATTTAAGTAACATGTTTTTATGTATTTATCATTTTTCATGGGGTGGGTCAATCAAAAATATGGAGTGTGGGTATTAGTTGGATGCAAAATTTAATTTCGCATCCGATAAGTTCTCCCATTGTAAATTTGAGTAAAAACACACGGAGAGATATATGTTGAAAATAGAAAGAAAAAAGTAGTTTTTTTAATGAAAAATACTCCATGTAAACCATTATGTACATTTTTTCTTGAAATTCTATTGGTTCTTGAAATCCAAATCATCAAGAAATTATGGTTGGATATTTTTCTTATCAGCCCATTTTAGACACCAAATTTTCTCTAATTAATATGCCATCTCTCAATATACATGATACTTTTGAATGTTTTGTGTTTCTTATGGACAATTTAACTCATGGAGATAGTTGACTCGACATTCAGTGCTACATTTAGCATAATGTACAACTATACCTTGTATTCTTCCAATTTTTTCTATAGCTAAATTGGATTTTGAGCATGTGCGATGAAATGGTTATTTGGAATATATATTTGCTACATGCAATCTTCCTTGAACCTATTTGACATATTAAGAGGCATTTTTAAGTAGCTATATATTTATGGAGAGTGCATTTTATGTAATGTATTTTTATGTAGTTGCACTCTCTTACCTAATTTTTCGACTTCAACAATCTTCAAGATATATTATTCAATGCATTTTCTACTCAGTCGTGTGATGAATGCATGAGATTTTCACTATGTGAAACATTGTCACAGCTCCATTGTCGTATTCCTAACTGAACCGTAGCCATTAAGAGGGTATTTGTGGGAGATATTGCCCTTTCTATGTGTTAGACTAACAAAGATCCCTTTGTTGTTAGACAATTAATTTCATCTAGTGTTATATGCTTGAAGATAACTATAACCAAGTTCATTCATGACTGAAAATTTCTATGGCCATGGAGTTTGCAAGCATAGAGGTGTTTTGTACTAGCTCATAGGAAACTACTTGCAGCTAATACCACCATTTTTGTCTATATATAATGAAGGTATTGGGTGTTTGTTGGAACCAATATTGGATATATAGGATAGATTATTAATTGGTTGAATGGCAGTGGGGATTCTTGGATTCAACATGTACAATAGAAAGTGATTCGATAAGTTGAGTCCCTACGAAGAGAAGATTTCCTAAATATAAAGAAATTATGAAAAATAAATAATTCCTAAAATATATCCTAGAAAGACTATGACTCATCTTGAGGGTGACTATGGGAAAACTAATAATAGATTTTATTATAGATGTATGTTTCAATGGATAAAATAAATTCCCACAATAGTTACAAAGGATCAACAATACCTCGAAAAAATCAGATCTTGAGCCTAGATCTTTATAGTTTTGAATTATTAATCTATTATATGTAATGAGTGATCTTATGAAGTTGTTATCAATGCATCTATTATATACATTTCATAGATGACGTAGTGTTAAATATGCAAATGTAGGGTTGTATATAAAATGATGATTTCCATTAAGGTGATGGTATAATATGTAACAACTCCTAAAATTCCATAATAATAAAAAGTTCGTTACTGAGGGTTTTTTATCAATGTAATACCTAACCTTCATCTAAGGGCATAGCTTATAAAGGGATTTCTGTAAAACTAAATACTTAACAACTTAATTATGATAATTCCTTTAATGAAATACATAACATTATATTGTTTTAAAGTTTTACTTTTTTTCAAAATGTCATGTCTCATTGTGGTAAGTTATAGTTTGTAGGATTAACTTGTTTTACAGTAGAAATGGATTAGTCATGTTATTTAACGCTTTAGAACTCTTCTTACAAATGCTATTTTGACGAAAGGGTTACAAGGATTGTGGGTATTAATTATATTATGATAGCTAAATCATTTTTAACTTTGCATGATTTGTAGGATTCTCCAAGGAAAGGTAGATCCTCTTCCATTTCATGTCTTAAGTTTTATATCACACTACTATACTATCTGAATTCCAAAAATTAAGGTGATCTCAACTCATGTATCATCTAAGTCCCTAAGAAACATAAGGTGAACCCTTATGCATTAAGCATGTTCCAACAACTAAAGGGACAATGTAACAAGCCCTAAGGTGATAGTAAAATGACTAAGGGTTAAAGATGATCGCTCTCAAACTATAGAGAGTGGGTGAGAAAAATATGAACCTGCGTGGAGGTAGGTTGATGCGCCAAGTGAACGGTTCAAGGTTCTTTTGAGCTAGATTAAAGGGTAAACTCTAAGAGAAGGAGCTAGATTAAAAGGTAAACTCTAAGAGAAGGAGCCAAAGGTGGTTTTTGCTTGTTTTTCTATGTTATCTCTGCATTGTTCAACGGTTGAGCAGAGGCAAGTGCTCTTGGCCCTTCCAGCCATTGTTTGCATTTGGCCTGGCAACCATTCAAACACATTGTGAATGATTCCATCACTGCCTTTGTTCCTCTTAGCCACAACTTTGCAGAGTCGTGCTCTTAGCCTACCATCGGTACCTTTAGAGAGCTGTTGAGGGTAAGAGGCTCCAACGCATAGTTTGTTTGAGTATGTTGAAGTTAATTTTATCATAATGAAAATGCCAAAGTTTTAACCTTTGTTTGTTGTTTGCTTGCGATGGGTTTTCGACAGTTGTTTTTTAATGAGGCTTGGCTTGGAAAAAGTGAGATTGGATCGAGGGTGCTGCAAAAGGGATCTTGGTAATACCTATGAACCTTGAAACCCTACGGTATAAAGTGCGAATGAAAGCTGAAACAACGTTTCATTTGGGTATGTCTTCATTTTGGGAGAAAACAATGGTTACATGAGCCCCTTCTGCTTGATGGTAACACTTTTGTCTACAACTTTAATGGAAGATATATGAAATGTTTTTAAGCCGTCACTCTACGATAGGGTTTATACAGAGTTAATGATTTTAAAAACCTATTTTTATTTACAAGACATGAGGTCTGAAGTTGTATTTGAGTGGTTTCAAAAAATAATACGATAAAAGGTTAGCAAGGTTTTGGAAAATACACAACTGCTGCGATTTTGGTTTTTGTTTGAAAACTTGTTCAACTTATGGTATTACTCTGTAACTTGATATAATCAATATCACTCTATGTATTATTTAAATCATTTGTAGCTTCTAGAACTGCTTTATGTAAATGATATTTTCTTTATTACAATGTGGAAGAATTTGTTTACCGAGTTAGGACTATTGCATTTAAATTAAAAAGAAATCCATTCTGGTTTTTAAGATAGTAAGATAGTTACGGACCTATCACTGTTGATGTTAAGTTGGACTTCCATGATTTTTTTGTAGTTTTCATTTATTATAAATTTCTCGGTGATTTAGCCCTACCGGCCTTGAAACTTCTACTTGTTAAACATTTTTAGAGAGTAAATTTCGTAGAGTTTGTTCTTTTGTTTATACTGTAAAAACCCTATTAGAATTATAAAAGTTTATTTATATATGTGGTTATATCCAATCTACCACTGTGTTAGTTGTAAGTTTTAGTTATTTAATAAATTATTGGGTAAAAGTTAGCCTTACACGCTTTGAACCTTTGACTTGTACTAACAATTCTTATAAAAGGAATTTTTTGTTTATTTTTTTATATAGTTATATGGAGTCTTTTATTTTGTTAATATGTAGTGTTTACCCTAGGTTGTTTTAGTAAAAGAAGATAAGCCTTTGGGCTATAAGAAAAATGACCCATAATTATTACAACCATATTCCTTTTGGCTATGTATGTTAATACTTGAATAAATTATGACTATAATAATTCTTTCGACCTTATGTTATCGATACTAAATCTTTATATATATTTTTATTTATACTAATTCCTCATTAAGAGAGAATTTTAACCCTAACTCATTTTGAAATTTGCTAAGCGAAGAATGATACTAAGTATGAAAATATCAAGCCTTTTGGTTGAAAGAGATTGATATAGGATAATTATTAATATTCTTAGTCTATACATTCTACTAAGAAAAATATGTTAAAGTAGTAATATCCATTCTCCTATATTGAGCTTGTAATTTAGAGGAATTAAAATTTCCTAGCTGTAATTATGGAAAACTTTCATCGCTCATAAATCCTTCAAAAATAAAAGATAATGAATTTAAGATAATATGTCTAGAATAATATAGAATGCGTTAAACTTTGAAGTGGATAAACATCCTAAGACTATCGATCCTCCCAACCATGTCCTCAAATCATCCATGATTGCTTGCTTTAAAACCCCCGAGCCTGTTCACTGAACCACCTATATGAAGATACTTTGTGGAAGTCTCTTGAGTTCTCTTTGTAACTTAGGAGCCACAATAGTAGCCAACACTCTAGAAATTCACTTTATCTTTTTCCTCGTCAAATTTCCACTTTTGTGCCCAACTGTTCAGTTTCTAGCAAACCACAAGGTTCTAATCTAGAAATGTAGTGAGCCTCATGCTTATTCGATGGGTATATATATGCTTTCCTAGGTATTTGGGTAAGTTTTGTAATTAAATGAACCACACACTGAGTTTCTATTTTATTGGGAACATGACCACAATTATATGGAAGTTTTCTCATACAAGAGGTAGAAAGTGAATGTTGTTGCTGCCATTTGTCACTATTTCCTTCTACAAGAGATCATTCCTCCTAGTGAGTGAAAGAACACTCTTCAACAGTCCTCTTTGCATAGCTCTATTCTTTTAATTATCATATAATAAAATATTTCAATTACAGTCATCTTTGACCATCCTTGGTCAACATTATAAAAATTTACAATCGCTCTTAATGTAATGTATTTTAAAAAAAAAAATGTTTTTAGTTCTAGGTGGATTACAAACACCCCCTCTTAAGTTCAACATCATCCTCAATGTTTCTTTGAATATCATCTCAGTCTTCGTGGAAAAAAATTGGATATTCTTTGCGCATATGACTTTCCAATTCCGAGGTTGCTTCATGTGGACTAAGATGCTTCCATTGCACCTTTACTTTTCCAATGGTGTGATTCCAAAGAAAAAATTCTCTCTTGTTGAGGATACAATCTTGTTCCACCTAAAAATATCCTTCTGGTTCTACCTGGATAACATTCCAATTGATCACATGGGTAGCATTATGTACATAGTTTTT
The DNA here is from genome assembly GCA_001517045.1 of Pseudotsuga menziesii. Taxonomy (NCBI): domain Eukaryota; kingdom Viridiplantae; phylum Streptophyta; class Pinopsida; order Pinales; family Pinaceae; genus Pseudotsuga; species Pseudotsuga menziesii. The sequence continues at coordinate 225,203 of LPNX010044485.1, forward strand.
CAATATAGAAATATGAAATACATTATGTATTTTCAGATTAGGTGGCAAGATAACTGATAAGCCACTGGTCAAACTCTTGACAATATCTCAAATGGTGAACAATACCTGGGTGCTAATTTAGCACAAATCCCCAACTTAAAGGATATTTTTCACGGTTTTACCTTCACAAAAATATGCTCACCTATTTGGAAATTTTTTCTGAGTTCTTTTAAGGTCTCCATGACTCTTTTGTCTGTCTTGTGCAATTTTTAGATTGTTGTGTAGCTGTTTCACTATTAGCTCCATTTCTTTTAACAAGTAAGATCAAAACATTAATTTGTCTACTCGATTACTCAATGAATTTGGAGTATTACATTTCCTACCATACAGTATTTTCAAAGGACTAAGTTCAGTTGAAGTTCGATAATGATTTTTATAAGAAAACTCAACAAAGTGTAGATATATTTTCCCTTTCTTTGGATGATCCCTAACATACATCCTTAACATATCTCCTAAAACTTGATTTACTCTTTTTTTTTGTCCATCCATTTGCGGATGATAAGAGGTACTAAAGTTTAATTTAGTGTCCAATATTTAAAACAATGACTTCCAAAAATTACAAGTAAACTTAGGATCCCCATGACAAATTATCATCTTAGGAATTACATGCAAATGAAAAAATTCCTTCATAAAAATATTAGCAATATTAGTGGCCTTATAAGTAGTTTTAACATGTATAAAATGAGTTGCTTTGCTAATTTTGTCTACCACTACCATCATAGAATCATTTTGCTTTTGATTTTTAGGTATTCGTGTTATGAAATCAAGGCGAATAATTTCCCATTTCCAATATGGGATTGGTAATGGTTGGAAAAGACCAACTCCGTGTCAATTCTCAGCTTTAACATGGTGGCATTATATACACCTATCTATATATTCAACCACTTAATTTTTCATATTGGGCCAAAAATAATTTTTTTTAGCATTGTTATCATTTTCTGGTAACGGGGATGTCTTGAGTAAGAACTCTTACGAACTTCACTTACAATCAACAATTTAATTCTTGGTATAGTGGGTACATGTAATTTGTTTTTATGCAACATTAAACCTTTTTCAATCAAACTATAATCTATTTTCATATTTTCGGATTTGCTTTCTACAATTTTTTCTCTTAAATTTTGATAATCTTGATCAATTTTTACTTTGTCTTCATACTTATCATCCAATTTTTTTATAGCTACTAACATTAGATATAAAATTCATATTTGCATTCGGACTTAAGGCATCAACCACATTTTTCTCCTTTCGTTTTATATGTTTGATCTCAAAAACATATTTGCTAAGGAAACCAAACCATCTTGCTTGCCTAACGTTTAGATTTTGTTGATCAAATAAGTATTTTAAACTTATGTTGTTAGACATTAATAAAAACCTTCTTCCGATAAGATGATGGCTCCACATATTAAAGGCATGTATTATGAAATCCAACTCTAAATCATAGGTAGCATAATTTTTTTCATGTATTTTTAACTTTCTTGAATCATATGCTATTACATGACCTTCTTGTGTTACTACTCCAACTAATCCCTTGTTGCATGCATTATTGCATACAACAAAGTCTTTATTTGGATCTCTTATTTTTAAGATAGGCGCAGTGGTTAATAATTCTTTTAACTTTTTAAATATTTCTTCACATTTTAAATCCCATACAAATCTTTTTCTCTTTCTATGTAAGGACATTATGGGATCCTTGATCCTCAAGAATCCTTCTTTGAGTTTTCAATAATAACCTGTAATCCCCATGAATGATCGTACATCTGATATAGCCTGAGGAACAAGCAATTCCATTATTTCTCTTATCTTATCACGATCCACTTATATCCATTCCTTGTATATCATATGTCATAGATATTGTATTGTATCCTTAAAGAAATCACATTTACTAAATTTAGCGTACAATTTGTGTTATTGTAATGTTCCCAAAAATTGAAACTAAAAAAAAATGATAGGATAGTAAAAATTACCCGAAGGGGATCATTATTACTCATGCGAAATTACATGCGCTACTTAAACTTTCGATTTTTTCAAAAACTACTCATACTATCTTTATAATCTCTTAAACATTGAGTGATTATTAGTTCGTTTACTTCTTATGTCTTAATTATGTTATTTAAGCTATTTGTACATCTTAGTTATTACTATATGTGAATTAATCAATTATATAGTTAAATTTTTTACTCCTGCACATGTGTACTCTGTTTATTAAATAAAAACTAACTTAACTTTGTTGATGGAAATAAAGTGGTGGAGTGGTGGGACTTGTTCTGCCATGACGATCTGAGAGGTAAGGTATTACTTGGCTACATAGGCTTACTTAGTTCAATAAAACTAAGCTACCTTTCTCTTTTACGTATGCAGTTCATTACTTTGTGATGGGATTGGGTGTAAACTGTGTTTGACTATCTTGATCCTAGAGGACCTGCTGCTAGTTGTTATGCTGCTTGTCGACTTGGATTTATAACTTGGTAAGTGTCATTATCATCAATTTAGCTATTTTGGATAAATTTCTTGTACATTAATTATTCTTCATTATGGTTTTAAATTCGTTATCCTGTATGTCATTACTATCTCTTTCATGCTAAGTATGTTTTTACTTATTAAACTCTCTTATGTTCTTTTATTGGCAGGTTATCATGTTGGTTTAAGAGAAACTGTTGGATCTTTATAGTCCTAGATGTTATCATGACATACTTTGTATGCCATGGTGCTTAAGCCTAAACGCCTTGTTAGTAAGGTAATTAAATCCCTAAGCTCTAAACCTATGGACTAAACACTATCTACATTCCTAAGCAAGGGTCTTAGAATTTGGACTAGCGCAACCTATGACTAAGTATTATTGTAATAATATCATAGTGCAAGCTTTGTAATAAGGTAAAGTGTCATAGTGTTTCGGTGGAGTTATATCATATGGTATAACCATACCATAGCAGGTTTTAAATCTTTTGGCAAACCCATGATATTGCAACATTGTTGAACTATGGAGAGTGTCTTTGTAAAAATAAAAGTGGTTACTAGCTGGTGCATTTATCGTTCTTGAAATTCATGGAAGCCCCAAAGATTAGGTCTTGGCTCACGAATTTAGTTTGGTTAATTCGTTATGGTCTGCAGGGAAAAGGGGTCTTGGCTTTGTCCTATGAAGGTGATGAAGATAATCTTCCTCTATTTCGTGTCTTCCTTCTATGCTTGGTTTCGTGGCTCCTTCATCGCTTACACCTAACTATGTCATGTTTGTTTGTGGCTGCAAGTAGTAGGGCAATGATGGTGGGATGGGTCCACTTCACTGTAACTCCATTGCATTGCAAATGAGGAAAAGGTAAGCTTGCAATACCAAGCTTGTGCTTGTCACCTTTCAGCTCCATGGGCAGAGCTAAGTTTCGACTGGTCGTTGGTTGTGGTTTTATGTTGTAGCGCATTCGATTTCTCATTCGGGCTTATGAATACAGACTTGGTTTCTCTTTTATGATAAGGCGTTATGCCATGAATATTTTCTTAGGCCATTAGGCTCTCTGTAATTTTGTTTTAGTTATGTAAATCGTTAATGTTTTGGTTTTGGTATTTTGAAGCCATGGGCTACACCATTGCTTGCAATCGTGCCATAGCCCATTGGCACGCCTGTGTAAAACCTTGTCCTTCGCTTTTAATGGTGATTGTAACAACAGACTTAGGATATCCGTGTATTAAGATTTATGTATGGTTTTTATAAAAGTAATGTTTAACTTGATAAATGGTGTATGTGATTTCCTTCTGTGTTTTGTATTGGGAACTATTTTTAAATAGGTTGTGGTTTTTAACAATAGAGTCATATGCCTTATTGGATGCTCTATGTGTATTTTCCATTGATTAGTTTGGTTAACGTAATAGCTTGACAGTGTGGGAAAAAGGCCATTCCGTCAATGGCATAAGCCTTTTCCACAATGCTACGATAGCTTGTATTTAAATTGTTTATGGTATTTGGTTGTGTATTACGGTGTTATAGTATAAGGGTATAGACAACGTGGGTATAGACCATGACGTAAATGGCATGTGCCTTCCCAAAGTGCTACTATAGTACATCGTAGTGTTTAAAATGGTAGAGACTGTGTATTGGATTTAAAATTGATGTCCTCACTTATTTGAGCACTGTGCATTAGTGGTTTTGTGGAGGCCAAGCTATGCAGACCCGTGATGGCACTTGTTTTTTTTTAAGTAATTCGAATTTGTAATATATTTTTTTGAATTTATTTAAAAACCATAGCCCTCATATGACTGTACAGCGTGTCCTATGTGAGAATGATTATAGGATTTGGTCATTGCTGGTATATATAATACGTATGGGTTGTTTATTATGACTTTGCCTTGGCTCTTAACATCCATGGGAATCGATGTCGCAACCTCTATTGGAATTAATGTTTAATGTAATTTAATGAAATGTATTTTTGATAAATAAAAAAAGATGGGCTTGCATGCCCATAGGATTCGAATCCTTCTTCTGTAGCAATAAATGGATTTATGTTATGATGTTGAATTATGTAACTTGGTTTATGGTTATGTATAGATGGATATTATATGGGATTTTTAAAGATATAATGCATGTGATTTATGGTATTTTAATATAGATCATAAGATTGTAGGTTTTATGGCAGAGTCTTGATAAGGACCACAATGATGGTCACGATATCCCTCTGAATAAATTTAATGTTTAATCGAGTTATGGAAAGTACTTTGGTTTTAAATCATTATATGGAGCAGACCTTGGAAGTTCTTTAATAATTTGTTTTATCTTGTTTATTAAGAGAACTCTGTTCTTAGTAGATCTAGTTTAAAATATAAACCTGTGTAGTTAACATAAAAAATATTTTAATTAATTATTACTCAACTAGTTTATTTAAAATTCTAGGGAAAGCCTTTGTTGACAAATGGAATATGTTAGCAGAGTATTAAATACCGAAAACATGGTATAAACATAATACTAAGATCAAAACCTAGTTAATACAATAACAACTATGAAGGATACCACCATGAACGTAAACAATATATAATGAAAACTTCTCCAACATAAGATTAGTAAATTGTAAATTACAAACCCTATGAGATTGTTAACCATAAAACTTAACCCTTAGGGTTATAAATTACATTGCAACCATTACTTAACATAAATAGTAATGAATCTTTAGGAAATAAAATAGAATAGGATTTCCATGGTTTGATACCTGAATTTGAAGCTTTTTTAATGGCTGCACCTGCACACTTAAATAACCAGCATTAACAATTCAATGCAGACCTGACGTCTATTTGATTACCAAATCACTTGGGAACTACCACGTTCCACCTAACCATGACTCAAAACCATTCTTGGTTTGAATCCGGATCCCCTCGGGCTGAACTCCAACATGCAAGTAGCTTAGAGCTCCTAAGCTAGGGTTCCCTATCTCGTAATCAGTTATGAATCAATCCTCCCTCATTTGCAGTAGCAGTTCTCCAAGAAAATACTTGAGAGAAAAACAGGCAGAATAATCATTCTCCTAGATAAAAATCAAAACCCCTAGCCTTTGCTTGGCTTGAGTCTTTATAGACAGAATTTTGAGTCAAAGGAGTAGTTAAATCAAGAAATCATTGATTTCTTGATTTAACCCTTTTTAATTTACTAGGGTAATTTTCAATTCTTAACCTAGGAACTTTTAATTAGTTCCTAGTAAGTCTTTCATAGATATTTCACTATTTATTAATCCTTTAATAATAAATAATAATTGGTGGAGTTTATGTTCTTTCTTTATTCAATTATATAACTAATCATAATTAATTCCTTATACATATTATGTATAAAATACATAGTATTAAAATACTTGTTAACACTTGTCTTCGGGCATCATGTGTCATGATCCCTAGACTTAACGACACTTCTTTATGAAAGTCAAGTAGATAGATGGATCGATTCTACTAGGCTAGGCAACTCTAAACATCCTTTCATGTTGGATTTCCCTTGTATAACATGGTATCTCTTTAGTACTTTGATGAGAATACAAAAATTCAAAATTTCATTTAATCACTAATAAATAAGTATGAGGATGATCAATATTTTTCTCGAGCCATTTTCACTCGGAAGTTATTAAATTCTTTTTAGTAACCCCTAGTGCTTACCAGAGCCCATAATCAACGCCTATAGTAGGGAGTTATAAACATAGTGCAAATTCCATAGCTTTCTCTCAACACTAAATGATAGGATATAGTTGTAGAATACACCCAGGGATACAATGGCCAAGGATCCGATGCTCGAGAGCTTATGCTCAACATCAACATGGAATGCTCCAGATATTATTCCCAACATTTCCAATTATGTTTTCATGTATTCCAGAGCTTTATTCTCAACACAAATGTAAGTATTCAAGTGCTCCAGAGCCTTTCTCTCAACACTAAACATCTCATCGATCATGTGCTTCAAAGTCCATGCCCAACACAAAACATTTCATAAATCATGTGTTTCACGGTCCATGCCCAACACAAAACATATATATACATATGTATCGTCAACAATTGGCTTATGCCCAATATAGAAAAAAAATCATCATTTTCATATGCAGTGGGGTCGTCGACCCAAAATTAAAACATCAATATAATCATCATGATCAATAGGCTCATACCTATAAATGGTAGGTCCAATATTCGAGACATTACATTCCTCCCTGCTTAGTACAACACTGTCCCTGGTGTTCTAAGGACTCTTAATGATATCATGAAACAAGACAGGGTAAGCCTTTCTCATGGTGGCCTCATTCTCCTAGGTAGCCTCATCTACCTCAAAGTTCTTCAACTGCACTTTCAATTGGACTACAGTGCGCTTCTAAAGCTACACTTCTCTTTTTTCCAATATATGCAAAGGCTTAGGGGAAAATTTCCCCTCGGGTTCCACCTGTAATAATGACCAATCAATGACATGCTTAGTGTCATAAACATATTTCTTTAATAAAGATGCATGGAAAACATTATGAACTCTTACGTGCGCATGTAATGCATAAGCCACTGGTCCTTTGCCAAAATTTGAAAAGGTCCAAAAAACCTAGGTTCTAACTTACCACACCTACCCAAGCTCAACGAGCTCTGTTTTGCTTTCACTTTTAGGTAGACATGCTCACCTACTTGATAGTCTTTATCTTTTCTTTTTCTTATCTGCATAACTTTTCTGATGGTCTTGTGCCTCTTTAAGGTTTCCCCGGACCTTGGTAACTAACTATTCCAAGTCTAATAACAGGTCAAGCCCTAACATGAGCCGATCCACTGGACTGTCCCAAGTAACTGGGGTCCTACACTTTCATCCATAGAGTACCTCTAAAGGACTCATGTTGGCCGAAAACCGATACCCATTGTTATATGCAAACTCTACAAGGTGCAGATAATCTTCCCACTTCGTGAGGTTTTTCATGACATACATTCGAAGCATGTCTTCAACAATCTAGTTTACTCTATCAGTCTACCCGTATGTCTGCGGGTGATAAGTAGTGCTAAATTTCAACTACGTTTCTAATCCAGAGAATAACTATCTCCAAAATTTTCCTGTAAACTTAACATCTCGATCTGAGATAATTACTTTTGGTATCCCATGCAATCTAAATATCTCCTTTAGAAATATATCAACAATGTTCATGGCCCTATAGGTGGATTTTACGGGGATGAAGTGTGCTGCCTTTGACAGCTTGTCAATGACTACGAATATGGAATCATTTTGCTTCTTGATTTTCGGTAAGCCAGTAATAAAATCCATATTGATACCTCTCACTTCCATTCCAGAATGGGCAATGGCTGTAGTAATCCTAAAGGATGCTGGTGCTCACCTTTAACGAACTAGCATTCCTGACATTTCACAATAAACATTGCAATGTCGGCCTTTAACTTAGGCCATAAAAAGTGTCTCTTGACGAAAAATATCATATTTTGATATCCTGAGTTCCGTGAGTAGGGTACACTATGAAATTTGGTGAGGATGCTAGACCAAATGTCCCCTCCATCTGAAACATACAATCTATCCTTGGACCATAGTAGTCTAGAGTCATCCACCTTGTATTCCTTCTATTGTTGAAACAATCAGTCCTCTTGGACTTTCTTGAGGATTTCCACATAGAACATGTCAAACTTGTTGGGCGTCCTAATATTCTCATGCAAACCTGCATCAATTTGACTCATGGTCACATTATATATCATATGAGTTCATTGACTCAAAGCATTGACAACTTTGTTCTCTTTTCCCTTAATGTCCTTTAGTTCAATGTGATACTCACTCAGGAAAGCCAACCATCTGGCTTGCCTCGCATTCAGATCGGGTTGATCAAATAAATATTTTAGGCTCATATTGTCAGTCTTTAGAAGGAACTTCTTCCCAATGACGTAGTGCCTCCACATCTTCAGTGTGTGGATAATGGACGCTAGCTCAAGATCGTACGTGGGATAATTATGCTCATGATATTTTAGTTTCTATGATTCATAATAAATTGCATGATCATTTTGCAATAGGACTCATCCAAGTCCTTCCTTACTTGTATCCGTGCAAACAATGAAATCCCCATCTCGATCTGCAATCCGCAACACTTGTGCAGTCATCAAAAGCTGCTTAAGATTTTTAAACCTTTCTTCACACTTGTCAGTCCATAAGAACTTGTTTGCTTTCTTATGCAAAGCCGTCATGGGGAAAACGATTCTATAGAAGTTCTCAATGAACTTTCGATAATACCGAGCTAAACCCAAAAAGGACCTAATGTTAGTGACACTAGTTGGGGTAGGCCAATCCTTTATGGCTCAAATATTTTCTAGGTCCAAAGCTATTCCCGCCTTAGATATGATGTGCTCTAGGTACTATATTTGTGGTTTATAAAAATCACATTTACTAAACTTAACGTAGAGCTGGTGTTCTCTCAACACTCGAAGTACTATGTGAAGGTGTTCCTCGTGTTTTTCTATATTCTTGGAATAAACTAGAATGTCGACAATAAATACTAGTACAAACTTATCCAGACATTTACTGAATATGGTGTTCATCATACACGTAAAGTTTGAGGGTGCATTGGTCAACCCGAACGACACCACTACGAACTCATAGTGCCCGTACCTCATACGAAAGGTGGTCTTGGGAATATCTTCATCTCGGATCCATACCTGATGGTACTCAGATTGTAGGTCAATATTCGAAAATATTTTGGCTCCTCCCACCTGGTCGAACAAATCATTAATCCTAGGGAGTGGGTAACGTTTCTTTACAATCATTTTGTTCAACTAACAATAATCAATGCACATCCACATTGTACCATCCTTCTTCTTTATAAACAAAATTGAGGCTCCCCAAGGGGATACACTAGGTCGGATATACCCTTTCTCTATTAACTCCTGCAACTGTAGTTTGAGTTCCACCAATTTTGGTGCACTCATGTAGTAAGGCACTTTGGAGGCCGGAACTAATCTTGGGGTCAATTCGATGGAAAAGTCTCGGTCTCATTTCAGAGGTAATCCAAAGATTTCCTCGGGAAACATGTCCTTGAATTTTTCAAGTACGGGGAAGTCTTCTATGCGCTATTGTCTATCACACTCTACATCTCGGATGTTCACCGCAAACAACTTGCAGCCCTTCCTAACACACTTCTTCACTTGTAAGGCAGACTTTTGTCTTACAGAAACTTTCTTTGGGGTTCCTTGAACCTTTACTTGGTTCCCTTGGCAAGATAGACTTGTGTAGAAAATCAAGCATGACATGGTGTTGTTCCAACCAGTGCATGCTAATAAGAATATCATATGATCCTAAAGGTGGGATGTTCAAGTTTATCTTAGTGAGGAAACCATTTACATTTACTTCACATTCTTTAACAATTTCCGAAACCTTCCATTTCATACCGGTGGCTAACTATACCAACCAAGGTTTATCATGCTTTACTTTTCCTAACTTGCATAAATGAACAATATTAGGTGCAACATAGATCCGGCAAGAACTGGGATCAATAAGTATTGGAACAGAGGTGTTCAAGATCTTACCTTAGATCTCAACCATTGTAGCTTGATAGTCCACCTGTCGACCATCTAATGCTACATAGATTCACGGGGTTCCCACTATATACTCAATGGTAGGTTCTTCTTGCAGGTTATGCAAAAATCCATTGTTCTTGTTCTTATAATCTCGGGCATAATGCGCCCCATTGCACTTCTAGCACTTGATCACTAAATGGGTAGCATTGGCTCCACTCGCCACTTACTTATTACCATCAGGAGCTGGTACATAAGGATTAGTACTAGTTTCATTGAAGTTATTCTTCGCTTGAAAACTATTATTTTTATTTCTATAAGGCTGCGGGTTTGACCCAGGCTTGTGGTTATCAGAAACATTTCTAGACTTTTCTCTGTTTCGATTCTGATTTTCTTGTCGTAGCTGCCCATGCTCATAACAAAATCGGGGCTTATGTAGTGCAGTATCCGGAGTCTTCGGCATGTTGAATTCAATCCTGTCCCGAAACTTAGTAGGAATACATCCTAGGAATTGTTGGATCTTCACCTTCTCTTCTTTGATATATGATACATAATGCAGCAGATCTAGAAATCTGTTTATAAATGTATCCATAGTCATGGACCCCATGCGCAGTTCATGGAACTCTTTTACCTTGCAGTCAAAGAACCTTTCTGACATGTATTTTTCTTGGAAAATCTTCCAAAAGTTTTTCCATTTTATTTCTCACATCTCTCTTTCTTGGTGTACTTTAAATCTCACCACCATCTTGTTGCCTTACCATTCAGGTTGTAGATGGCAAGCCTAGCCTGCATCATACTTGAGTATTTATGAACCTGCAAATACTTACTCATTCCCAGCAACCATTCTTCATCCTTTTCTCTCATATTTACTTCACCTTCATAGGTCCGGGCTCTTATTTTTTGATACCCCCCCTGAAGACTCTCATCATTTCTTTGCCTCTTTCTCTGTGGAGAAAGTGAGTAATCACTAGCGGGACTATGATGATCTCCTTTAGTTGCTTCAGGTATACCTTATTTTTCTGCTTCTCTTGGGTTGTAGGCCCTCTCATGGTACCATTCCCTTTTTCATCTGTTGGTGGACTGGGTAGGTTTAACTTGCGGCCCCCCTCCCATCATGTTACGCAATAATGCTTCATTTATAGCTTGTTGTTCCTTTCTTTCATTTAGATTGTCTTCTATGAAACTTTTCATTTCAACTTGAAGACTGTGCAAAGTTTTCAGCACATCAGAGTTTAGCTCGACCACCAAGATCACTTCTGAAGTGGGGGTGGTCATTTCTTCCTGCCGGATGTTTTCTTCCTCAGTATTCATAAACTGAACAGCGCTGTAAAAATTTTCCTGTTACACAAAAATTCTTAATAGCAGCAAAAATTTTTGTTAGTAACAAAAATTACTTATCATACTTTATTTTCCTTGCGTGAATGCCTGGTGCACCCATAAGTCTCTCAGTATTGAAACTGGGCTCTGATACAACTTGTAATGTCCCCAAAAATTGAAACTATTTTTTTTTATAAGCTAGTAAAAACTACCCTAAGGTGAACATTATTACTCATGCGGAATTACATGTGCTACTTAAACTTTTGATCTTTTCAGAAACTACTCATACTGTCTTGATAATCTCTTATACATTCAATGATTATTAGTTCGTTTACTTCTTATGTCTTAATTTTGTTATTTAAACTATTTGTACATCTTAGTTATTACTGTTGGTGATTTAATGAATTGTATAGTTCATTGTTTTACTCCTGCACATGTGTACTTTGTTTATTAAATATAAACTAACTTAACTTTGTTGATGGGAATAAAGTGGTGGAGTGGCAGGAATTGTTCTCCCATGACAATCTTAAAGGTAAGGTATTACTCGGTTATGCAGGCTTACTTAGTTCAATTGAACTAAGGCACCATTCTCTTTTACTTACACAGTTCATTACTTTGCGATGGGATCGGGTGTAAAGTGTGTTTGACCGTCTTGATCCTACAGGACCCACTGCTAGTTGTTATGATGCTTGTCGACTTGGATTTATAACTTGGTAAGTGTCGTTATCATCAATTTCGCTATTTTGGCTAAATGTCCTATACATTAATTATTCTTCATTATGGTTTTAAATTCATTATCTTGTATACCATTAATATCTCTTTCGTGCTAAGTATGTTTTTACTATACTTATTAACCTCTCTTATGTTCTTTCATTAGCAGGTTATTAGGTTGGTTTAATAGAAACCGTTGGATCTTTATAGTCCTAGATGTTATCATGGCATACTTTGTATACCATTGTGCTTAATCCTAAACACCTTATTACTAAGGTAATTAAAACCCTAAGCGCTAAACCTATGAACTAAACACTATCTACATAGTATTATTGTAATACTATCATAGTGCAAGCTTTGTAATAAGGTAATGTGTGATAGCATTTGGGTGGTGTTATATCATATGGTATAACCATACCATAGTAGTTTTTAAAGCTTTTGGCATGGCGAATAAAACACATGATATTGCAATGTTGTTGAACTATGGAGAGTGAGTTTTGAAAAATCAAATTGGTTACCAACTGGTACATTTATCATTCTCGGAATTTGTGGCAGCCCCAAATCTTAGGGCTGGGCTAATGAATTCATTTTAGTCAATTGGTTATGGTCTATGGGGAAAAAGGGGTCTTGGCTCTGTGCTACGAAGGTTATGAAGGTAAGCTTCCTCTTTTTCAGTCTGGCTTCTATGCTTGGTTTCATGGCTTCTTCATCGCTTACTCCTAACTATGTTGTGTTGGTTTGTGGTTCAAGGTAGCAGGGAAACGATGGTGGGATGGCTCCACTTTGTTGTAACTCCATTGTGTTCCAAATGAGTCAAAGGTAAGCCTGCAATACCAAGCTTCTCCTTGTCACCTTTCATCTCTGTGGGCAGAGCTAAGTTTCGACTGGCTATTGGTTTGGGTTTTATATTGTAGTGCATTCAATTTTGCCTCCGTTCTTATGAATACATACTTGGTTTCTCTTTTATGATGAGGCGTTATGCCATGAATCATTTCTTAGGCCATTCAGCTCTCTGTAATTTTGTTACTGTTATGTAAATCGTTAATGTTTTGGTTTTGGGATTTTAAAGCCATGGGATGTACCATTGTTTGCAATGGTTCCATAGCCCATTGGAACACCTGTGTAAAACCTTTTCCTCGGTCTTTAATGGTGACTGTAACATTATACTTGGTGTCTCTATGTATTGAGATGTATGTATTGCTTTTATAAAAGTAATGTTTAACTTGATAAATGGTGTATGCGGTTTCCTTCTAGGTTTTGTATTGGGCACTATTTTTAAATAGGTTGGGGCTCTTAAAAATAGAGGCATACATCTTATCGGATGGTCTATTTGTATTTTCCATTGATTAGTTTGGTTAATGTAATATCTTGACAGGGTGGGAAAAAGGCCATGCCATCAATGGCATGAGCCTTTCCCACAGTGCTGCGATAGCTTGTATTTAAATTGTTTATGGTATTTGGTTCCGTGTATTACAGCATTATAGTATAAGGGTATAGACAGCATGGGTATAGTCCATGCCGTAAATGGCATGTGCCTTCCCACAGTGTTGTGATAGTATAGCGTAGGGTTTAAAATTGTAGAGACTATGTATTGGATTTAAAATTTGGTCGAGGACGTTACTTATGTGAGCACTGTGCATTAGTAGTTTTCATGGAGGCCAGGGTATGCAGACCCATGATGGCACTTGTTGTTTTTAAATTTTATAATACTCTATAATATATTTTAATGGATTTATTTAAAAACCACAACCCATTTACGATTGTACAGCATGGCCTATGTGAGAACAATTATAGGATTTGGTTGTCGTTTGTATATATAATATGTATGGCTTGTTTATTATGACTTTGCCTTGGGTATCGACATCCATGGGAATCGATGTCATGACCTATGTTGGAAACAATGTTTTAATGTAATGCAATGAAATGTATTTTTGATAAATAAAACAAGTTGGGATTGCATGCCCACAAGATTCGATTCCTGCTTCTATTGCAATAAATGGATTTATGTTATGATGTTGAATTATGTATTTTGGTTTATGGTTATGTATAGATGGATATCATATGGGATTTTTAAAGATATAATCCATGTGATTTATGGTATTTTAATATAGATGTTAAGATTGTAGGTTTTAAGGCACAATATTGATAAGGACCACATGGATGGTCACGATATCCCTCTGATTAAATTTAATGTTTAATCGAGTTATGTAAAGTACTTGGTTTTAAATGATTATATGAAGAAGACATTGGAAGGTATTTAATAATTTGCTTAAGCTTGTTTATTAACACAACTCTATTATTAGTAGATCTAGCTTAAAATATAAATTTGTATAGTTAACACAACTAATATTTTAATTAATTATTACTGAACTAGTTTGTTTAAAATTCTAGGGCAAGCTTGTGCTGACAAACAGAATGTGTTAGCAGAGTATTAAATACAGAGAACATGGTATAAACATAATACTAAGATCAAAACATAGTTGATACAGTAACAACTATGAAGGATACCACCCTGAACATAAACAATATATAATGAAAACTTCTCCAACATAAGATTAGTAAATTTTAAATTACAAATCCTAGGAGATTGTTAACCATAAAACTTAAACCTTAGGGTTAGAAATTACATTGCAGCCATTACTTAACTTAAAGAGTAATGAATCTTCAAGAAATAAAATAGAATAGGCTTTCCAAGTTTTCATACATGAATTTGAAGCTTTCTCAATGGGTGCACCTGCACACTTAAATAACCAGCATTAACAATTCAATGCATACGTCACCTCTGTTTGATGGCCAAATCACTTGGGAACTACCACATTCCACCTAACGATGACCTGGAACCGTTCTTGGTTTAAACCCGGATCCCCCTAAGCTGGACTCGAACATGCAAGTAGCTTAGAGATCCTAAGGTAGGGTTTCTTATCTCGTACACAGTTTTGAATCAATCCTCCCTCAGTTGCAGGAGCAGTTCTCCAAGAAAATAGTTAAGAGCAAAACAGGAAGAATAATAATTATCCTAGATAAAAATCATAACCTCAAGCCTTTGCTTGGCTTGAGTCTTTATAAATAGACTTTTCAGTCAAACGGGCAGTTAAATCATGAAATCCTTGATTTCTTGATTTAACCCTTTTTAATTTACTTGAGTAATTTTCAATTCTTAATCTAGGAACTTTTAACTAGTTCCTAGTTAGTCTTTCATAGATATTTCACTATTTATTAATCCCTTAATAATAAATAATAATTGGTGGAGTTTTTGTTCTTTCTTTATTCAATTATATAATTAATCATAATTAATTCCTTATACATACTATGTTTAAAATACATAGTATTAAAATACTTGTTAACACTTGTCTTCGGGCATCATGTCTCATGATCCCTAGACTTAATGACACTTTTTATGAAGGTCAAGTAGACAGATGGCTCAGGTCTACTAGGCTAGGCAACTATAAACATCCTTGCATGTTGGATTTCCCTCATATAACGTGGTACCTCTTCAGTACTTTGATGAGAATATAGAAATTTGAAATTTCATTTAATCACTTATAAATAACTATGATGATGATCAATGTTTATCTCAAGCAGTTTTCACTCAAAAGTTACTAAATTCTTTTCAGCAACCCCTAGTGCTTACCAGATCCCATACTCAACTCCTATAGTAAGGATTTACAAACATAGTGCAAATTTCAGAGCTTTCGCTCAACACTAAATGCTAGGATGTACTTGTATGATACACCTAGAGATACAATGGCCAAGGATCCGATGCTCCAAAGCTTATGCTCAACATCAACATGGAATGCTCAAGAGCTTATGCCCAACATTTCCAATTATATTTTCATGTGTTCCAAAGGTTTATGCTCAACACAAATGTAAGTATTCATGTGCTCGAGGGCCTTTCGCTCAACACTAAACATCTCATCGATCATGTGCTTCAGAGTCCATGCCCAACACAAAAAATTTCGTAAATCATGTTTTTTAGGGTCCACGCCCAACACAAAACATATATATACATATGTATCATCAACAATTGGTTACACCCAATATACAAATCAAATCATCATGTTGATATGCAGTGGGGTTTTCAACCCAAAATTAAAAGATCAATATAATCATAATGATCAATCGTCTCATGCGTATAAATGATAGGTTCGAAATTTGAGACATTATAGTTATATCAAAACTTGTAATATTATATGTAGATGTTCAGCATGTTATTCTTTTTTTTTTGAATAAATTGGTATGTCATCGATAAATAAAGCTACAAATTTATCGACATACATACTTAAGACACCGTTCATTAAACACATAAAATATGTTGGAGTGTTCGTTAGGACAAATGGCATGACTGCAAACTCATAATGCCCGGAATGGGTTCTGAATGCAGTTTTAATATATCTTATTCTTTAATTTTGACTTGATGATATGCAGATCTCATGTCTGTAATTGAGAATATCGCTACTATATGTATTTGATCAAACAAATCATCTATGCGTGGTAATGTATATCTTTTTTTTATTGCCATCTTATTTAACTAGAGATAATCTATACATAGGCGTAATGTACCGTCTTTCTTATTAAAAAATAAGACATGTGCTCCCTAAGGGGATACACTTGGTCTTACATATTTTTTATCTATTAACTTCTCTAGTTGTAGTTTTAAATCATTAAGTTCTAGGATATTCATCCGGTAAGGGGCCTTTGAATTGGGTACAACTCCAGGTACTAATTCAATAGAAAAATCCAATTCCCTTTTCATAGGTAGTCCTGGAATTTCTTCCGGGAATAGATCTGAAACTTCTTTTAAAATGGGTATATCATCAAATTTTAATTTATCATCTTTATTCATGTGTTCATCATTCATTACATAAACAACAAAATATTTTCAACCATTTCATATAGACTTTTTCATTTGTAAAGCTGAAATCTGTCTAACAGAAACTTTTCTAGGTATTCCATTCACTATAAGTGTGTCTCCTTTTTCATCTAAGCATCTAAATGTTTTCTCAAAGCAATTTAAAACTACTCTTTTTTTTTTGGCTAGTCCATACCTATTAAAATATCATATTATGATCCTATATGTAGTACATTTAATTTCACTTGAGTTTTGAATTGACTCGTAAACATTTCACAATCTTCAACATAGACAACTACCTTTCTCTTAGTTCCTATAGCTAACTGAACCAACAAATATTTTTCAAACTTTTTTCAAATGCAATTTACAACTTTATGCTATACTAGGTGACACATAGCTTAAACTACCACGTGGGTCTATCAAAATAGATATGTGTTTTTTTTGCATCATACCTTCTATTTCAACCATAGATGTTTGGTGATCAACTCGTAGATTCTTTAAGGATGCATTAATTCTGGGAAACACGTTCACTACGTCACCAACAATTGCTTCTTCTTGAATTGTATAAGCATTGTTGAAATTCCTCTTTCTGTTTGGATAGTCCTTCACATAATTAGGTCCCTGACATTCCTATCATTTTAAAGGTCTTCTTTGTTCATTACTTTTAACATGATTTTTAGTTCCTTCATATACATTAAACCTAGCTTAAGATCATAAAATTCCTTAGCCCTTTCTACGTAATATTTTTCAGACAAAAATATTATTTTAAAGTATTTCTTAAAAGTCCTCCAAGTTATGTATTTTTCTCTAATGTTTTCACTCTTTTTATATCCTGCCACCATATATCATATTTTCCAGTTAAGTTATAGATAGCTATTCTAGCTTTCAACCTATATGGGTAATTATAGATTTGAAAGTACATTTTTCATACTTGATAGCCATGCCTCTGCTTCTTCTTCGTTTTTCACCTCGCCATTAAACATTGGAGGTTTTATCTTCTTAAAGTGTCTTGAAATTTTTTCATAAGGTTTATATTTTCTCTTTTTATAGCCGTTGTCGCTATCACTACTTTCAGTGGAATATTTATATTTTTCTCTCTAAGACCTAACATTAATTCCTGAAGAGGAATTACTTTCATTATCATAGAATTTTAACTTTTTTACATTTACGCTTGTAGGATATAGTTTGAGATTCAGATTCATGTTCTTTTCATTTATCATTTCCTTCATTATGTAATTTATCCAATAATATTTGATTTAATTATTCCTTCTCCCTTAGGATTATTTCATTATCATCCTTACCATTATGTAATTCAAGCTTTAAGTATTTTATAGTTTGAAGTAATTCATATGGTTGATTATTTAGTACCACATAAAAATTATCTAGATTATTATGATGTGATCCATCCTCGGCAGATGCCTTTACTCATTCAATTTCTTGTAAAATAAAATTTATGTTTCTGTATAGAAACAATTTTTAAACATAAGTCAATATTTTGTTTTCTTGTTTTTGTATTGAGCATGCGAGTTGAGCCAACTTTAGGCTTAGTGTTTTTAAAACTTGCTCTGATACGACATGTAACAACTCCTATAATTCCATAATAATAAAAAAATTCGTTAGTGAGGGTTTTGATCAATGTAAGAGCTAATATTGATCCTAGGGCATAGCTTATAAAGGAATTTATGTAAAAATAAATAGTTAATAACTTAATTACAGCAAGTTAATTTATGAAATACACAATGCTATATCGGTTTACAGTTTTACTTGTTTTCAGAGTGTCATGTATGCTTGTCGTATGTTACATTTTGTAGGCTTAACTTATTTTACCATGGAAATCTATGAGTCATGTTATTTAACACTTAGCACTCCACTTACAAATCCTATTTTCAAATTAGGGTTACAAGTATTGTGGGTTTTACTTAGCTTATGATAGCTACAGCATTTTTAACTTTGTATTATTTCCATGGTTCTCCAAATAAAGGTAGCTCCTCTTGCATTTCATATCTTAAGTTTGATCTCACACTACTATAATATCTGCATTCCAAAAGTTAAGCTCATATTAACTCAAGTATGATCTAAGTCCCTGTAACATACCCCTTCCACCGCAATGCCATTATGTGTGAAAAAGGGGTAAAGTTTTTGTTGCTCTGTTACTACAAAAGGAGTCAATCATGTTAGTGTTAGATTTTACATGGCATTTCAATGAATGATGTCCAATCCTCCTCATCAGAAACAAAACAAGCAATTTACATCCAATTTACTCGGATTCCTATTGATAACATAACCGAACATGTGTATTATGCCTTCTAGCATTCACATGATTGTGTAATCCCCTCAATGGCGGAATACCTAGGTGTAGCAATTAACCTGTCATTTGATAACATACTCCAATGTTCTTTTAACCATGTTTCCATCTATATTAGCATTCGACTAACAATATGGATCTCTCTTAAGGGATCAATTATTTATTTATCGGTAAATATTTATCCACCATGTATCCACCATCAAGATACTTAGTTATTGGGCTATCATCCTCTTAAGAAAAAATGAATCGATTCGATAGAATATTCATTGTTTATTTCTAAGTAATGAATCGTGTGAGATGCACTTTCATTCATATAAATAGAATATCTTATAACCTTCAATTGTACAACATTATAGTCCCATTGATGAGAATTTCTTTAATGT
This sequence comes from Pseudotsuga menziesii, assembly GCA_001517045.1. Classification (NCBI taxonomy): domain Eukaryota; kingdom Viridiplantae; phylum Streptophyta; class Pinopsida; order Pinales; family Pinaceae; genus Pseudotsuga; species Pseudotsuga menziesii. The sequence goes on from LPNX010044485.1 coordinate 244,782, forward strand.
AAATCCCCTAAGATATTATTCATAACCACAAGCATTACATCATCATAGTGCCCTGAACATGTCCTACTAAGCGTATGAGAAGTCCTTGAGATAACACTAACATTCCTTGATTATCTTTTACAGTACTATAATACATTTGCAGAACAATTCCATATGTACAAAATAATATGAGGAAAGTAAAACATTCACACACATGAAAATGAGAAAGACACAAATGTATGTGGTTCACCCAATCCTTGGGCTACGTCCACCAAAAGGGGGTCACATCCTGTGACATTTATTTCATTAAAAAGGTTACAATATGCAACATCAATGTTGCCATACTTTCTTTCTATTCACCTACTCTCTCGTCAAGAGTACCTCTAAAGTAAGACTAGGAAAATTCCTGGTCCTTAATTTAGATCGATTAATCATCGGTTCTTTATACAACATAATACGGAAATAAATATTTGTAAACAATATTTAACTTGACACTGGAACCTTCCTTTAAACAAGGGGCTGTTTACTAGACTAGTTCAGATCCTCGGGGTAAAAGAATAGCAAAAATAACAAGGAGCCCCTGTAGAGGTTTTTTCCAAAATCCGAGAGGCTAAAATCATTAACCACTAACAAAAGTCCAGCGTTCTACTAGATTCACCAGTAGATAAACATCACATGCAGGTATGATTATTATTAGTCTAAAGCAGCAAGTTCAACCCAGATTTACATGTAGATATTCATCTATGCCAGATTTCGGATCTCTCTCATCTATGATTTATCACCACAAAAATCAAACTACAGGGATAAATTCTCAACGCGAGATACTAAATAATTATATATATATATATATAGATCGAGTCATATTTGATGGGAGTTCTGGTTTATCGTTATCGTTGGGGTTGGATCATCTCATTGTTTGGTGATATGTCAAACATTGATCTTCGTCTAAGGTTTCACCCCTACTTTGGATATCTATACAATGCAACCATATGATGGAAAATAGGAAACAATTTCAGAATCGATCCATAGATCAATGGAGAAAATGAAACTATTTGTAGAGCTAGATCCTATACCAAATCCCACAAGATGAATAGAAAAGTTTTAAACTTATGTTATCGCATACATTTTAGCTCGGGTTCTATAAGGTATGTGTATACTACCCATACATGAGAAATAGTATACGACCATCAACTCTAAATTCAAATCATGATCGATGTTCGGATTCAATATGCGTTTAAAAAGGTGCAGGAAAGAATTGATCAAACACTCATACAGAGTATTGGAGGGCAACCCAAGAATTGAAAATACCGAATTGCATTCACCCATTACGTAGTGGTTTACAAAATCAAAATTTCAGGAAGAGATAGTTCACACAATCACACAGGGTAACATACATGGTCATTGTTTTCCAGAAAGAAAAACCTAGTTCTAAACAGAAGCTAAGCGAAAGCAAGGTTATTATGCATAGGTGTAATTGAACCGTAGACATTTATATTGGTTAACATCAGATTCCAATCATATTTTAATCTTCATACTTATTCAAACGCAGGAGAAGGAGTTCACACTTGATACCTAAAATGCATTTATGAAATGAAACCACACAAGAATGATGAGCACGATTCATACCCAGATATCTATGCAACTACAATAGACTGAAGATCCCGATTTGTACCACTCACGGAGCTATACAACATTGGTCCTATCCTTCTCCATTCGCCCAGTTTTTCCTCTCTCCTATATTTATCCTCTTTCTTGATAAACTTTCTCCACAAATGTGAAATTTGGAATGAGAAGCGCCCCCCCAATAATGAATTTCATACCGTATAAAAAGAGAAGGAAAATAGTCTTCTCCCACTTGTGTGCCTGGTTCCCACAAGTCAAGGAAGTATTTCTACCGCTATTTGTTCCGAGGCAGGTCTTTATCAATTTTGGATTAAATTTCACAATCAATCAACTACCTCCAGGCCATGCATCCTACCTACCATCGGACTTTTACCCTCTAGACATATTTATGTTTTCTTTTTCCCAAAATGATAGTTAAGGGAAAATATGAGTATTTCACATTTTGTAAATCCTCATCGTGAAGAGTAATTAGATCAATTACTTGTTATTCGTCGTAGAAAGAAAAATATCCTTTTCTTAATAGTAAATGTATATATATATATATATATATATATATATATATATATATATAGATAGATAGATATATAAACAAGAATTTTCTTTAATCACCCCTTTATTTTTACAAAGAATTTTCTCCCTAAGTTTTGGATGATTCTGGTTGTTGTGAAATATAATTAAACCATTTCACTCATCATGCCTATGGCATTCCCATTTTAACATTCAATATATGTGTATGCACACCTTGAATTCATATATTAATCCAATATATGTCAAGTATGATATTAGTCTCGATAGATGGTATGCCACCAAACTTACTTAGACGAGGTATGGTGAAGATGATATCTTCCTTTCAATTTTCAATGCCCTTATGACCTATAGTCCCATTTATTAATTTATACATCTTTTTAACTCCTTTACTCTTTTATGTCAATGCCAACCTGAGTGCAACTCCTTCTATCTCGACTTAATCATATTAGGGTTAAGTACTAGGTATGGTGCCTCAGTCAGAATAAGTTTTGGCGAATCCGGTATCCCCATAGGCATAGATATTGTCTCCAATACTACCATAATCCAAACAATACGTAGGACCCCAGTATCCGTTGTGGATCTTTTAATCGTTTGCTTTTATCTCTTGTGGTTAAGTTATGTCATTGTCTTTATGCCTCCTAATTTTTTCACTTAGGTAATTAACTCATATAGGCTGCATGATTTTTCTTTTGGTGGGGCCTTAGCCTTGAGCTCCTCACCAAAAGCAAGTACAATACACATTCGTAATCATAATACTTAAGGCTATGTAACAGGGATATTACATCATTCCCCCCTTAAGTCAATATCGTCCTTGGTGTAGCAACGTTTTCTTTAACCCAATTTCCTTCTTCTATTTTGTCATCTTTTCTTCTTTTCATCTCTTTGTTTTGAGCCCCCTCAGATCTTTCGGTACTTATCAAGTCACTGTCGTTCAAGACCTGTAGTTCCCTGCAACATGTTCGGGTCTAGCCCAATTTTCTTCAGTACATCATGTACAAAATTATAATTCAACCTAAACATAAGCCATAGATCCCTTTTGCATTGTAATAATCTGCAATTTATAGGACACTTTCTAGTTTTTATTGATATCATAATACCCAATTATTTTCATAATGTAATTTATTCATCAATAAAACTTAATTACTACCCTTTGGGTGTTCTTTTTATCTGCAACCTTTGGATAGTTATGTCATCCTCGACCTGAGGAAATCCTTTCTTCACATTACAAATTAAGCATGTAACAGTCTAATTACTTCGAAAATTTGTTCACGCATTTTACTTTCATTAATTTTCTTTCCAAACTCTCCCTTGAGTTTCTTACCAAAATTTCTGAGGTTACTCTCCCTTTTAACCACTAGTCAAAATTTTTCTCCTTAGTGACATCAAACAACGTCATGTCTTCCAAATGTCTAGTTTTTCATAGGTCTTTTCTTGCCACACCATATGCCTAACACCAATGTGCTCATGTGGAAATCACTTGCCTAACACCATTGTGCTCCTGCATAATACATGCCTAACACCAATGTGCTCATGTGGAAATCACTTTCCTAACACCATTGTGCTCCTGCAGCATACATGCCTAACACCAATGTGCTCACCCAGCAATCACTTGCCTAAGACCATTGTGCTCCCGCAGCATTGAAATTTTTTTTTTTCCTTGTTCGTATTTAGTATAAATTTCAACTTTGACTATTCGTAACACACACTCCTTGGTTCTTAGCATGAATTTACTGTCATTGTCCCAATTCATGAGTCGGCTACACAGTTAGTCAAAGCATCTATCGATAACCCAAAATTTCATTAATTAATCATTAGAATTTCATAAGTTGTAGCAATTTTAATCATCATTCATGAGTTATATAACCCTTTAAATCATCTAGAAAAATTACTCCTTACTCATTTCTGAGGAATTGAGTGCAAATTATATACGCAGGCGGATTTATATACCGTAGTGCACGTCGATTGCAACAATGGTCATAATCTTGGTGGATCCTACAATGTTAGTATCATTAGAAGAAATTTGGGGTCTAAAATGGGCCTTATAAGAAAACGTGCCAAAATAAGTTTTTGTGAGTTGGAATTCAAGAACCAATAGAATTTCAATAAAATAAGTCAACCATAATGGTTGAATTGGCATATTTGTCAATAAAAAAAACTAATTTTTTTGTTTGTATTTTCGACATATCTCCCTGTGTTTTTACTCAAATTTCGAATGGGAGAGCTCGTTGGATGCGGAATTTGATTCCGCATCCAACGAGTACCCACACTGCATACTTTTGATGGACCCCGCTACCCCAAAAACAAGAAATACCTNATTTAGACCCCAAAATTCCTCTAATGATAAACAACATCATCCACAGTTAATCCTTGGTTTATAAAACCTAAAAATTCAACAATTTATAATAAGTAGAACATCACCCATTCTTGACCTTATTATTTAAGGTAGAGAATATTTTTACTAACAGTCAATTCCGACTAATAGTGTTCTTAACATATCCTGCAATGTTAGCATATAACATTATACAACATTCATCAATTTATTATTTTTAATATCAATATATTTAGACATCCTTACTCGCCTATATTTGGATAAGTACTAGGGAAAGGATATTACAACTATACACTACATTCAGGAGTGGCAATGCTAGGAACATGGAAATTCCAATAACATCAGTAATCCAAAGTAAACAAACTAAACTGCTTACCATAATTTCGTACCTCAACTACTTATGTCATATTTTACAACTTTTCTAGTTCATAAAAATGAGAGCCTTTATATAGGTGTACTCCTTCTATACAACTAGTAACCTTTGTCACAACACATCATGCTATTTACCTTAGCTGTATTGTGGTCCGAGTTCATAAGCAGACTAGTTTTCTTTTTCCCCTTTTTTCTGAAGAAATACTGTAAGGAATGTTGTCATTTTTGTGAAAATGTATAAGAAGATCAATAAAACCAATGAAAATGTATAACTAGCTAAATAGTCTTTATGTGCATAACCCAATTTCTTGCACACTAATAATTATATGGAAATGATACATTATAACAGAGGTATCATCGTCACTAACTTGAATTCTCTTCCTAACAATTCTGAAATTCAAGTCCTACGTTTACTTAGCATCTATTTAGTATGCTAATGGTTTTCAACATTCACAAGTTAATCAACAGATTTCGATAAAGAAGTTAACATTCACTTCTCTCATCATTCACTTATTATGTGTAACAACCAACCATTTCCTAGGTTTTATTAGTTCACGATAGCCTAGAATAACCAAACATAATTCTTCCTTATGACATATGCATTTAGGACCCAAGTCGCATGATAGTTATGTGCATACATATAGGTGAAAGGGTTTTGTTCAAAACTAATGGAGCCAAATATTTAGAACCATTACCTCCTCCTACCTTTGATCTTAATGCTCAATCAATAAATTTGTTTTTGCTATTCTTAGTCATGCACCTCAACCAAAATATGCATTACCAACATCTATATGCAATCGTAGCCGTTCGACTAACAGCTATCCATATGATTTAATGCAATTTGTTTGTTCTTGGTTTACATGAAATTCCAAATGTAAAGAGATGTTTCATAATGTTAGTGTTTTTAACACCACTAACATTCATTTGATACCATTTTTATTTTGTAAAATATTGACAATATAATATATGCCTTTAGCATAGCTACCATTTTAGCATTACTTACCTTTGTGCTTAAACCCTTTTACTATATGTGATAGTTTGTGGCAAATATCTTTTTAGAGAGTTTTCAAGGGTAATACAGTTACTCCTAAATCATCAACTTATCAATGCTCCCTTTTAATAGCTACCTTGCTATCCTCAAGGAATTCAGGTAAGTTATGTATGTATATTTACATCCACATATCTATAACCATATTCTCTCACATAATGATACCTCTAAAACTTTGGACTATACTCTCATGAGCCACTTACACTTACAAATAATGAACCCCAAATTAGGTCCAAAAGACTTATAATCAATATTCAATTCTCATTAGGTCTTTAGGTAATTAGGGAACCTTTTCAATGCTACTCTTTAACAACATTATTCACCGTGTTTCACAATGTAACCTATCACAAATTCACATACATCATGTCATTAACGGCCATTTCAACTATGAATGTAGGTTGTAAAGGTCACTTCTTTTAGCAATTCAACTTCGACATTACTATTATAATAGAAACTACTACAGTACTTTCATCAACCATGAGTTTGTCTAAGAAGACTTCTATACTTCACTAAGAATTTATTTGTGCCATTCAAATAGAGACGAAACAATTGTATTAGCCATTCATAAACCTCTTCGAAAGTAATCAAGGAAATAGTAAGATACCTATGTACTTATGTCATCGGCCTAATGTGGGAGTGGCAAAAGTAATGGCCATCTTCATTGTGATTTTGAGAAGATGGTCCACCTTCTACTGCACAACTACAAGGTCAATAAATATCTGCGTTAGGTACATCTTAAGGTACGTGTATTGCAAAACAGTGTGAACTTGTTGATTTCTATTATCACAAGGAAAAACTCAATCATTAGTTCTGAAACAAAATATGTAGGAGCATTTTGAGCCCAAATAGGCACAAGTGTTTCAACTCTCGCTCTGATACCATCTGTAACATACCCCTTACACCTCAATGCCATTATGTGTTAAAAAGGGGTAAAATTTTTGTTGCTCTATTACTACAAAAGGAGTAAATCATGTTAGTGTCATATTTTACATGGAATTTCAATGAAGCATGTCCAATCAAAACTACACGCATTATAAAAAAATCATTTGATAATTTACATCCATCCTCCTCATCAGAAACCAAACAAGCAATTTACATCTAATTTACTGGGATTCCTATTGATAACATAACCGAACATGCATATTATGCCTTCTAGCATTCACATGATTGCGTAATCCCCTCAATGGTGGAATACCTAGGTGTAGCAATTAAACTGTCATTTGATAACATGCTCCAATGTTCTTTTAACCATGTTTTCATCTATATTAACCTTTGACTAACAATATGGATCTATCTTAAGGGATTTATTATTTATTTATTGGTAAATCTTTAGCCACCATGTATCCACCATCAAGATACCTAGTTATTGGGCTATCATCCTCTTAAGCAAAAATGAATTTATTCAACAGAATATTCATTTATTGTTTCTAAGTAATGAATCATTTGAGATGTACTTTCATTCATATCAATAGCATATCTTATAACCTTCAATTGTACAACATTATAGTCCCATTGATGACAATTTGTTTAATATAAATCCTCTAAGATATTATTCATAACCACAAGCATTACATCATCATAGTGCCCTGAACATGTCCTACTACGCATACCATAAATCATTGAGGTAACACTAACATTCCTTGATTATCTTTTACAATATTATAATCCATTTGCAGAACAATGTCATATGTACAAAATAATATGAGGAAATTAAAACATTCACCCACATGAAAATGAGACATACACAAATGTACGTGGTTCACCCAATCCTTGGGCTACATCCACCAAAAGGGGGTCACATCCTGTGACATTTATTTCATTAAAAAGGTTACAATATGCAACATCAATGTTGCCATACTTTCTTTCTATTCACCGAATCTCTCACCGGGAGTACCTCTAAAGTAAGACTAGGAAAATTCCTGGTCTTGAATTCATATCGATTAATCATCAGTTCTTTATACAACATAATAAGGAAATAAATATTTGTAACCAAGATTTAACTTGACACTAGAACCTTCCTTTAAACAAGGGGCTATTTACTAGACTAGTTCAGATCGTCATGGTAAAAGAATGTAAAAAATAACAAGGATCCCCCATAGAGGTTTTTTCCAAAAGTCGAGAGGCTGAAATCATTAACCACTAACAAAAGTCAAGCGTTCTACTAGATTAACCAGTAGATAAACATCACACGTAGGTATGATTCTTATTAGTCTAAAGCAACAAGTTCAACCTAAATTTACATGTAGATATTCATCTATGCCATATTTTGGATCTCTCTGATCTATGATTTATCACCCCAAAAATCAAACTACAAGGATAAAATATCAATGCGGGATACTAAATAATTATATATATACAGATCAAGTCCTATTTGATGGGATTTCTGCTTTATCATTATCGTTGGGGCTGGATCATCTCATTGTTTGGCGATATGTCAAACATTGATCTTCATCTAGGGTTTCACCCCTACTTTGGACATCTATACAATGCAACCATATGATGGAAAATAAGAAACAATTTTAGAATCGATCCATAGATCAATGCAGAAAATGAAACTATTTGCAAAGCTAGATCCTATACCAAATCCCATAAGATGAAAAGCAAACTTTTAAACCTATGTTATCTCATATATTTTAGCTTGGGTTCTATAAGGTATGTATATACTTCCTATACATGAAAAATAGTATACGGCCATCAACTCTAAATGAAAATCATGATTGATGTTCGGATTCAATATGCGTTTAGACAAGCATAGGAAAGAATTGATCACACACTCACAGAGAGTATTAGAGGGAAAACCAAGAATTGAAAATACCAAATTGCATTCACCCATTACACAGTGATTTACAAAATCAAAATTTCAGGAAGAAATAGTTCACACAATCACACAGGGTAATGTACATGGTTATCATTTTCCAGAAAGAAAAACCCAACTCAGAACAGAAGCTAAGCGAAAGCAAGGTTATTATGCATAGGTGGAATCTAACTGTAGACATTCAGATCGGTTAACATCACCTGACGATCATATTTTAATTTTCATACTTATTCAAATGCAGGAGAAGGGGTTCACACTTGATACCTAAAATGTGTTAATGAAATGAAACCGCACCAGAATGATGAGCATGATTCATACCTAGATATCTATGCAACTGCAATAGATTAAAGAAATTTATTTGTACCAATCATGGAGCTATACAATACTGGTCCTATCCTTCTCTATTCGCCCAGTTTTTCCTCTCGCCTAGATTTATCCTCTTTCCCGATAAAATTTCTCCCCAAATGTAAAATTTGGAATGAGAAGCGCCTCCCCATTAATGAATTCCATACCCTATAAAAAGAGAAGAAAAAACGTCTTCTCCCACTTGTGCATCCTGTTCCCACTAGTCAAGGCAATATCCTTGCCGCTATTTGTGCCGAAGTAGGTCTCCATCAATTTCGAAGTAAATCTCACAATCCATCAACTACCTCTAGGGCATGCGTCCTACCTACCACTGCACTTTTAGCCTCTAAACATATTTATGTTTTCTTTTTCCCAAAATGATAGTTAAGAAAAAATATGAGTATTTCACATTTTGTAAATCCTCGTCGTGAAGAGTAATTAGATCAATTACTTCTTATTCATCATAGAAAGAAAAATATCCTTTTCTTAACGATATATATATATATATATAAACAGGATTTTTCTTTAATCACCCTTTTATTTTCACAAAAAAATTTCTCGATAAGTTTTGGATGATTCTCGTTGTTGTGAAATATAATTAAACCATTTCACTCATCATGCCTATGGAATTCCCCTTTAAACATTCAACATATGTGTATGCACACCTTGACTTCATCTATTAATCCAATATATGTCAAGTATGATATTAGTCTCGGTAGATTGATGGTGTCGAGAAAGGGGTCGTGCTAAGACCTATGAACCTTGAAACCCTACAGTATAAGTTGTTAATGAAAGTTGGAAAATATTTTCATTTGGTTCTGTCTTCATTTTGGAAGAAAACAATGGTTACATGAGCCCCTTCTACTTGATGGTAACACTCTTTTCTACGAAATTGATGGTAGAGATATGAAATGTTTTTAACCCTTCATCCTAGGATAGGGTTTATACAGAGTTAATGATTTTAAAACCCTGTTTTTATTTATAGATCATGTGGTGTGAAGTTGTATTTAAGTCGTTTCGAAAAATATTACTGTAAAAGGATAGAAAGGTTTTGGGTAATACACAATTGCTGCGATTTTCTCGTTTTTGTTTAAAAACTTGTTCAAATTCTTGTATTACTCTGTAACTTGATATAAATAATATTACTCTATGTATTTTTTAAATTATTTATGGCTTCTGGAACTACTCGGTGTAAATGATATTTTTTTTATTACAATGTGGAAGGATTTGTTTACTTATGGTTGTGACTACTACATTTAAATTGAAAAGAAATCCATTTTGGTTTTAAAGATAGTTACAGCTATGGCTATCATTGTTAATGTTAAGTTGGATTTCGATTCTTTTGCTGTAGTTTTCAGTTATTTTAAATTCCTTGGTGATTTAGCCCTACTAGCCTCGAAACTTTGACCTGTTAAACATTTTTAGATAGTACATTTTGTAGAGTTTATTCTTTTGTTTATACTTTAAAAATGATATTAAAATTACATAGAGTTTATTTGGATCTGTGGTTAAATCGAATCTACTACTATGTTAGTTGTAAGTTTTAGTTATTTAATAAATTATTTGGTAAAAATGCGCCCTACACGATTCAAACCTTTGAATTGCACTAAAAGTTCTTATAAGTGAAATTTTTGTTTGTTTATATACTTATATCGAGTCTTTTATTTAGTTAATATAAAGTGTTTACCCTAAGACGTTTTTTTAAAAGAAGATAAGCCTTTCGGCTATAAGCAAAATGACGCTCATAATTATTAAAACGATAAGCCTTTCGGCTGTGTATATTAATAATTGAATACATTATGAATATAATAATTCTTTTGGTCATATGTTATTGTTACTAAATTCTTTATATACATTTTTATTTATACTAATTCGTTAGTAAAAGAGAATGTTAACCCTAACTCATTTTGAAATTCACTAAGCGTGTATGAAGAATGGTACTAAGTAAATATGAAAATGTTATGTCTTTTAGCTGTAAGAGATTGATATAGGAAAAATATTTATATTCGTAGTCTATGCATTCTAGTAAGAAAAAATGTTTAAGCAGTAATATCCATTCTCCTATACTGAACTTGTAATTTACAAGAATCAAACTTGCCTACTTATATCCAAAAACAATAAATAATTTTGGAAAAATTTCATCATTCATAAATTCTTCAGAAATAACAAATAATAAATTTAAGATAATATACCCACAATAATATAGAACATGTCATACTTCTAAGTGGACAAACATCTAAAGAACACTATTCTTCCCAACCGTCTCTTGAAAACAACCAAGATTACTTGCTTTGGGATCCCTGAACCTTCCCATTGAACCACGAGGACGAGGATACTCAGTAGAAGAATATTCAATCATCACTATAACTTAACAGTCACAATTGAAGTCAACACTCTAGAAATTCACTATAGATTTCCCCTCATCGAATTTCCTCTTGTGTGCCTAAGTTTTCAGTTTCCAGCAAACCACAAGGTTGTAATCTCTATAAATGTAGTGAGCCTCTTGCTAATTCAATGGGTATATATTTGATTTCCAATGCCTTCATGTCAATTTTGTAATTAAATGATCCACCTGCTCAGTTCCTCTTTTCTTGGAAACATGACCATAATTATAGGGAAGTTTCCTTCTGCAACAACTAGAAATTGAATGTTGTTGCTTCCATTTGTCCCTTTTTCCTTCTACACCAGATCATTCATCCTAGTGGGTCACTGAACACTCTTCAATAGTCCTCTTTGGATAGGTGTATATTCTTTTAATTATTAAGTAATAAAGTATGTCAATTACAATCATCTTTGACCATCCTTGGTCAACAACATAAAACTAATAGTGGAATGTAAATACATATGTACACATATAGATGTATGATTATCTACATGAAACAATAGAATGTTGAACGCTAAAGTAAACAAGAACCAATACATCTATGGTAATGATAGGAAAATGATAAATAAACTATAAAGTGCATGTATCCTATATAGCCAATACTACATAGGAATTCTTCCCAACCCACTCCAGTATCTCCCAGTGGATAAATTGTTTGAACTTCTCAACTCACATTAGAACAAACGATATAGTCTCAGGTTTTTCCCCATTAAGAAGTTAAGAATTGCAAGAATATTGGGCCCCAATGGACAACCCCAACACGAGTTATAAAAAAAATCCTAACATGTAAAAACTAATATCATATATGAAAGTAATGAGATGTACAATGTCACTCTAACAAAATAAATAAGGCTACCTGAGTGGGAAATAAGGCTGGTCACAAATAATAATAGTTTGACTATTCTTTTTTTTGTAAGTTGCTTTAATCTATTATAATATAGCGGAAAAAATTACAGAGTTCATTGAGACCAGAGGAGACCAAAGGTGGTGAAGCCACCACCTTGTCCTCTCAAAAGATGGTTGTCTAAGAGAGCTAGAAGAGAAACTGTTCCACTTTGAAAGTAAAGACCGAAACCCATAGACTGAAATAGTTACAATTTTTAACAGTAACACAACATAAACAAAGAACTTGGAAAAAAACACAGGCATTGACCCTTCCATAGACATAGACTTAATCCTGGAGGAAGAAAGAGGACTTGAACGTGATAAAAACATAAACAAAGGCCTGGAAAAAGACAGAGGCATAGGAAATAGACACGATAAGCGAAAACCAAAAAAACTAGACATATTGAGCATTACACACGTGGAATGTTTGGAATTTCTTTAGTTATGGGGAAATCCCATCGTTCCTCCTACGACTTGCTGGGAGAGTTGCTGGTGACTTCCAGAGGCAATTGGCATTGTATCTGTGGTGGAGTGGGATGTTAGGAAACCATCTCCTTTTGGCACTTGATAAACAGCTCAACCATCAAGGGAATGGGAAACACCGGAGAAGGAGGATGCAGTATTGTGCACCCAGTTGCATTGCCGTTGTTGCCACCAGAAGGCATAACCACTCCACAGGTGGCAGTGACACTTCCACAACCATCCTATTCACGGCTATCGCCAAGAAACCCTCTCTAGCCTCAGATTCCCGTACTACCTTTCCAAGCGAATCATCTCTCCATCGTCGCAAGCTGAGCATCTATTTCTGAAATTTTGGTCTTCACCATTTGAACCATGTCCCTGGCATCAACCCAATTGGTAAGCATGTCCTCCATTAAATTATAGAGCATGTTCTTTATGAGCCAGTAGTGATTGATTTGGCTTCCATCCTGGCTTGTTTACAACTTCTGATTTAGAATTTGGTTCTCCTAATCTTCCATGATAACACGAACCTTGTTAGAGATGTGCGGTTCATAGTTCACTGTAACCTGAAAGCTACAGCCTCTCTCATATTTTCCCCTTCCTATGGTGGCTGTGTGTGGAGTGCCACACTTCTGAGACATGCTGAGCCAGAAGCGCTTTTTTTTCCAGACAGAATCAACTAGCAAAATGCAATTCGGGGAGGAAGACTTACTGTGGGTTTGCAGATGCTCAATGAGGCAAGGTGTGCGCTTAGCTTAGTAGAGTTGAAATCTGATATCCAAGTACCACACTTCCGCACTCAAAACCTTTCCCCTCCCTTCCATCGTACGCGCCATGAATGTCAATGCAGAGACTTGAAGGATAGGATTGAAGCTGATCTTTGCCACCCCACATTGCAGGTGCGGAGTTGACATCCCTCTCAGGTCCCACGCTTGGAGGATGACGAAGGTTCTCATGGGTGTCTTCACTGTCGAGGTTAGCATGTTCCTCTCCATCCGTCCTTCGCACAGATCAAGGAAGGTGCTGTTGATGGGTTGTAGAGAAGGCACCTACATCCGGGAATAGTTTGACTATTCTTAATCATCATTGAAGATCCTAATAATATAATTGTAAAAAATGGGAGGGGGAGAATTTTGGATATGTACTAGGCAAATAGTTATGAGTAAGGTTTACTGAATAAGGATAGAGTGGATATTTTCCAAAAGTGGATAAGCAAAATTATATAACCTTTATATTTAATGTAAATTTAATTATTATTATTAAATAACCCTTGTTGAGAAAAAGTGATCATCCTAGATAATATTATTATTTTAACTCCCACAAAGAGTGCTAAAAGAAAGACTTTAACTCCCACAAAGGGTGCTAAAAAGAAAGATTGATAAGGCGTGTAAAGGGAAAAGAACCCAATGTTTTTCTATTTAGAGTAAAAGGTAGGATGTCCATTATTTTTAAAACAGTTATTTCTATGACTTTCTTATGCGAATAAGTGTTCTTGTAATTTATTTATGATAAAAATTCCAAAATGTAAATAATTTTTTTTTTTTTAATTTATATATATAATAATAAATATTTCAAACTATAAATAATTTGTTATTATAAAGTAATTCAAATAAATTATTTGATATGAATATTTAAAACAAAAATCATACTATTAGTGAAGAGGAAAGAAAATAATTGTTTTCGTTGCACTGCTGCGAGGGTTCTCTGTCACTAAGGTTTACAGCCGCAGTGGTTATGCTAACTGCTCCCATCTTCCATGGAACTGCCAGAACTTGCACCAGACAATCGAAGAGATGGCCTTGTGGATGGATTTCCCAAGATCATAGCCTCTCAGCCCCCTGCCAAATCCCCACCAGTCGACTTCCGCTTCCTCAAAAGAGCTGAAGTACCGAACATGAATTTATCCTCCCTAACATCCAAATATAAAAAATTCCCTCTCCATGAAATAGGTTTGGTAGGTCATTTTACCAGACTCTGACCTTCCCCTCTCTTAATCAAAATTTGGTTGAATAAAAACTAGAGACCTCGAATAGAGGGAGAAGTACAATAAAATTTTTTGAAGAAGTTTCTTCGTCTTTCCTTTTGAAAAAAAATAAGATAGAGACTTAATCTTTGGAAATGTGGACCTCGACCAAAAAAATCCTTCCTCTTAATTACAATAACCTTAAAATCAAGCCTCAAATTGAAAAATTGATGCTAATCTTCTTAGTAGCACTATATAAAATTGCACTATATTACACAAAAATTATTCTAGAAGTTATTAGACCACTCTTTCCATATAAAATAAAGAAATTGCACATTGTTGAAACACAACTCCTAAAAATAAAATAAAAATGCAAAAATTCATAAAAAAATACATTAAACACATTAAATACAATTAAATACCAAAACAATTAAGAAAAAACTAAATACAACTAAGTTGAAACTCTAAAATATTCTTACTTTAAAACTATAACAAAACATTTAACGAGTTAAAAGAAAAAAAATGATATAGCCAAGATAAGTACAAACTCTCATGAGATAGGTAGTGAGCAAGTCATTGGACCGTTCCTATGACACCATTGGTGGAAAGGATTTTCCATCTCTGGGAGAATATGATGTTCATCGAATATGAAAATCACTTCCTCTTAGAGTGCCCTGCATACACCAACATTAAATCTTAGTTTCATAATGTTTGTTGCAATATAGACGTTCCTAGCATTTTAACTTGTGAAAATTATAGTGAGCTCGTGAAGCTTCTCACCAAGCTCTTTGAGCATAGAAATAAAATTTTAAAACAAACTAATTAATTGTTTTTTTAAATACGATACAATTTTCATCTGAGTGGATGGTAACCACCATCATCATCATTAAAAAATAATAATATAAGAAAAAATACCACAACAAACACAAAATAATTTTAAAAAAATAAATGATAAAATATAACAAAATATTTTTAAAACAATATTTAAAATGTAAAACAATATAAATTATAAAATATAAAACTCAAACTAAAAAACAACATAAAATCTCAAACAATATTAAAAAAACCAAATAATCTCTTAGCATAACAAAATATTTTAAAAATCAAAGACAAAAAAAAATCTTAAATGGTTTTGTGGCTTTTATATAAACAATATATATAAGAGGTGAGGAAATTATTAAGGGTGGTGATTCTGGTACCACCCTTTATATTATTTAATTTTATTATTATTATTTGTTAATATGTATTTGCTTAAAACTTATATATAGATAGATATATATATATATATAGTTTGTATCATTATATTATATTTGTTTTATTTTTATTTTTTTTAATGATGTTTAAAGGTTTTAGATGGATTTTTTACCTTATTCTAATTTAAAAACAAAATATAAGTATATTCATTATTAAAAATGAATTATTGATATTATTGATTAGATATTTTTTACTATTTAATTTTTTTTTAATTATTTTGTTAATATGCATTTTTTTAAACTTATCTATATTTCTCATATGGTTTTGTTTAAAAGTTATTTGTTTTTTCATATATTTTTTTTTAAGTTATGTTTTTATTATTATTATACATTTACTTTATCTTTTTTTTTTATGTTTTTTTAAACTTATTGTAAATTAAAAACAAAATGTAAGTATATGAATTGTTAAAATTGAGTTTTTTATATTTTTGATTAGTTTTATGTTGCTAAGGAAATTACTGAATTATAATATATATATATATATATATATATATATATATATAT
>LPNX010044485.1:262535-288923 GCA_001517045.1 Pseudotsuga menziesii
GATAAGAATAATCTCACATTTGGGAAAGGATTTGGACTTCTATCCTTTAGCCTAAGGGGGTGACATTTTAGTGGATTATGATTAAGAAACACATCCTAGTTGGGATAAGATAGGATTTCCTCGACTTTTTTTTTCCTTCTTCGAAAAAAAGAGCACAAAACCAGAGTGTGAAGTCATTGGACATTTGTTAGATACATGCCCTTATTCTTAAAAATTATAGGACAAAAGTGTTGTTCTGTTGAAAGAGCCTATCATGTTAAAGGGAACCCTGCCTTAGACATAACCAATTGGGCCCTTGATCCATTTGACAATGCCACACTTAACACATTGGGGAAACTCCACTTACACCTATTGGATTGGGAAATCTCAAAAGAAAAGAACAAAAGTTTTTTTTGCGATCAAAGTCAAAAGAATCAAGTATTCTATGCAATAATAAATGATACATTCATGACATGCTTCAATTAACATAGTGGTCTAATAGGGATTTTCAAATGAATCCAAAGATTCAAGTGACATTGACCTTTTAGTTCACACTTACCCCATTGCACATGACACTCATAAGTAGGATAGGCCTGGCTAAAGGAAGGCTCTATATGCATTGCCTCTTAATGAAGAATTGGACATTAAAGCACATGGACTCATGACAAAAAAATTTGGCTGCAACATTTTTGAGAAGGATTTTGGGGGAATACAAACAATGAAATAACTTTGCACATGTGATTCCTTGCACCCTCAACCATGATAGATCTTCGAGCTATAAATCCTGGTGGGTATCCCATTAAGGCAAGGAGATGCATGCACTCTCATGACGATGAGAGGATGGTGAATATTGATAGGAAATATGAGGATTTAGCCCCATGGGTTGTTATGAGGAGACTTGGTTGCCATGGAACCATAACTCAATATTTATTTGGATTTCTCTATGGGTGGGTAAAGATATGGTGGAAAACATTCGTAAGCTATGTAATTTTTATGAAGTTCCTCGTGTTCAAATTTATGGTGTTTTGATTTAGTGTTGCAACCATCCTTATATTATGAGGATCGTGATAAACATGTAATATTTCTAAATGTTTATCGTCCTTATCGTAAGAGGGTTCCTGTTGATAGAGTTTGAAAATGGGGGCGCTTTGCAGCTTCTCTTGCGGTAGGGTTTTTCTGTATAATTATTTCTCGAGTTCATTGAGAAGTCATCATAATGTTGATAAGAATGGCATATGGAGAGGAGTAATTGGAATTTAGTTCAGATGAGATGGACCCAAGACTTATTTATACTTCACCAACTCATAATATGTAGACAGGGACACGAGTCTTTTTTTCTCAAATCTATCTGGATTAGTATCTCTTCAAAACAATTTAGGCGAGCCTTTATTCTGAAGTATTTCAACAGTCTTGTGAGGGTGTGGATATGGAATTTGTTGTTTCCTCCTTTCCCAAAATTTCCTGGACTAGTCGACTCTGATGCACAACAAGTTTCTGAGCATGGTGATTAAATAGTCAAGGGTTCATCCTCCTAGAAGAAAAGGTGTTGTTTTCATCTCTTGATGGTTTAGATCCTCATGGTTGGTCTATGCGGAAGGTAAGTCAAGGTATCTTGATGGTTGGAAGAATTGGTTCTTTATATGGAGTTTTTTTTCTGAACAACTCCCTTTAATTTCTGAGCAAAAGTCTCTATTACCCCCAATAATGACATAAATAGTTAAGAAATAACTCATATATCCTCGTCGTCCTTTGGGGAACCTTTTATTTTATTAGGTACCTCAATTTATAAATAATGAGTTAGCCCTGTTAGTCCAGTGAGCCTTTTAAGGGTATTCATGGGGGCCGCCAACTTTTCAATGAAAAGTAAAATCCCTGTATCCTATCGGTATAGGAGGGTCGGTGGATTTCATCAATATATTTCCTCTAAGTAATAATATAAGTCAACTACAAAATAAGTCTATCAAGTATCAGGTCTCTTCCATCAAGTATTTCTTTAAGTGTTAACTATCTCTTAAAGTAAACAAAAGAAAAATTCCTTCCACTCAGGTTACCAGATATTTAGTAAAAAACACTATGATTTAAGTGGTTTTCACTAGTTCGATGTCAATAGAAGATTTGGAGAAAGAATTAGAGGAGAGGCATGGTGAAAGTAATGGTTTGAAGGTTGGATATGACCAGTTTCGAGTGGGAGCCAAGAAAAGGAAACATGTTCTAAAATTGCAGAAGAATATCCTACATTCTGAGAGACATTCTAAGAGTTAATTATTTTCATTTATCCCCACTAGAGTGCAAAGAATCAAAATATGCATGTATGAGGATATAAACTTTAGACGTGATGGTCCTCTTACCGTGGCCTTCCCTTCATCTTGGCATGAGGTGAAACTTCGGTTCTCCAATTTCGAGTCCTAATTGAGCCCGTTATCCAAGTAAGGTCTGCCCTTACGCCTTTAACCCCTTTCCCTCACAAATTCATTCAAGGTTATAGAATATTACAAGGCCAAACTAACTATGCCTCAGCTAGTTCTAATGCTGGCTTT
The DNA here is from genome assembly GCA_001517045.1 of Pseudotsuga menziesii. Lineage (NCBI taxonomy): Eukaryota > Viridiplantae > Streptophyta > Pinopsida > Pinales > Pinaceae > Pseudotsuga > Pseudotsuga menziesii. Next base: position 265,052 of record LPNX010044485.1, read on the forward strand.
CAAACTCTATTTGGAGTTAATGGCTCTAGAAACGCACATTAAATTGGTTCCCAAACTAGAAAACTCTGTTTGCAAGCCCGAAAAGCCTGAAAATGATGATTATGGTCGAATCAATGAGGAGATGATTTTCCTTTATATAGTTAAACATTTCTTGGTGGAGAGTTAAAAAGGAATCTAAAATCTAGGGCTAGAAACATTTACGAGAGTTTAATATGAAAAATGTGGCTATACTCTATGATAAGAAATTTTAATATTCTTGGCTAAAAACTTTTCTAATAACCGTGGCTAATTTGTAGTACCAGAAATTTAACAACTCTTAGGAGAAAAAATTTATTTACTTTTTTTATCCATGCATAAACAAAAAATTATGAATAAAAAAAAAATTGTCACAAAATTATTTCCAAACTTAGTGTTTTCACCCTAATAACTCTTTTGGATCACTGATATGCAAGTGCAAGCACAATTTGCAGAACACATTTATATATCGTTGCACTAACTGAGTGGGCAATTTAAGGAGTTGGAACCAATGAGAAAGAAAATTTTGTAAGTATCTGGGTGCATAGAAGCGACTCCTCAACGCTTGACAAAATTCTTCCTATGTCTTAATAGGTGATTGACATGGGGTATATGGAGACCTTATACCAACCACAAAAGTGGTTTTTTTTTAATTGTGAATCCCACCATGTTTGTGCTATCACTTCAATTTACAAACTTTGAAGTATGTAGTTTAGTCACTTCTCAGAACTATCAGATTGAGCGAAAATAGGTGGAAGGGATGCAAATCGATGAATGTACAACATCATCATTAATTTTCACGGTAAATTTTGCAAACTTTAACTAGGTGTTGACACACTTTGGATCTCGATTATTTTAATATTGTAGGTGCATTAATTCTTTGAGAGTTGAGGTTAAATCTTGGATCGATGATGACATATTGACACAAATTCCTTAGATGGTTTTTCTTTCCTTGGAGGCATTATGTTCAGTAACGAGCACACTACATGCAATGAGGTGTTGAAGATGGAAACATTTAATATAAAGTAGGGTGCCTTGATGATTCAGACATTGACTCATTAATCGTGGTCTCCAACTTGTTCAAATGAGTACTTACTGAATAAGAAGTGATTTGTGAGTCTGAACTAGAGAGAATATATGCAATTTCCTCATATTAAGCTATAATATTCAAGAGGGTGTTCTAGCTTATAAAGAAAAAACAAAAATGTAACACAATCAGTGGCTAACTTACAATCTCCTCGGATCCTATGCTCTGACACCAATTTATCAGGATATATTGTTAGACAATGGAAGTCAATCGTTAACTGCATAGAAAGAGTTGGCCGCCAATCATAGAAAGAGCTGGTCACCAATCATTGGTGTCAGAGTATAAGATCTGAGGAGATTGTAAGTTAGCCACTGAGTGTGTTACATTTTTTTTTGGTTTTATAAGCTAGCACGCCCTCTTGAATAATATAGCTTAAGGTGAGGGAATTGCATATATTCTCTCTACTTCAGACTCACAAATCTCTCCTCATTCAGTACGTACTCATTTGATCAAGTTGAATACCATGATTAATGACTCAATGTCTAAATGATCAAGGCGCACTAGTTTATATTAAATGTTTCCATATTCAACACCTCATTTCTAGTAGTGTGTTCGTTGCTGAACATAATGCCTCCAAGGAAAGAATAACCATCTAAGGAATTTGTGTCCAATCTATCATCATTGATCCAAGATTTAACCTCAACTCTCAACGAATTAATGCACCTACAATATTAGAATAATCAAGATCCAAAGTGTGTCAACACCTAGTTAAAATTTGCAAAATTTACCGTGAAAATTAATGATGATGTTGTACATTCATTGATTTGCATCCTTTTGACCTATTTTTCCTCAATCCCAGAGTTCTCAGAAGTGACTAAACTACATACTTCAAAGTCTGTATCTTGAAGGGATAGCACAAGCATGGTGGGATTCATAATTAAAAAAAAAACACTTTTGTGGTCGGTCTAAGGTATCCATATACCCTGCGTCAATCTCCTCATTGAGTACGTACACATTTGAACAAGTTGAAGACCATGATTAATGAGTCAATGTCTAAATCATCAAGGCACCCTACTTTATATTAAATGTTTCCATTTCAACACCTCATTGCTAGTAGTGTGCTCGTTGCTGAACATAATGCCTCCAAGGAAAGAACAACCATATAAGGAATTTGTGTCCAATATGTCATCATCGATCCAAGATTCAACCTTAACTCTCAATGAATTACTGCACCTACAATATTAGAATATTCGAGATCAAATGTGTGTCATGACCTAGTTAAAGTTTGCAAAATTTACCATGAAAATGAATGATGATGTTGTAGATTCATCGATTTGCATCCTTTCCAGCTATTTTCGCTCAATCCAAGAGTTCTCAGAAGTGACTAAACTACATACTTCAAGTCTGTAACTTGAAGGGATAGCACAAGCATGGTGGGATTCAGAATTAAAAAAAAACACTTTTGTGGTCGATTTAAGGTCTCCATATACCCTGTGTCAATCACCTATTAAAAGATGGGAAAAATTTTGTCAATCATTGAGGAGTCACTTCTATGCACCCATATACTTACAAAATGTTATTTCTCATTGGTTGTGACTCCTTGAATTGCCCACTCAATTAGTGCAACCATATATAAATGTCTTCTGCAAGTTGTACTTTCACTTGCATATTATTTTTTGTTTAGTCAACAAATTTTTTCGACCGAGAGTTGTTATATTTTTGGGACAAGAAATTAACTCTCGTTAGTCAAGAGTTTAGATTCATTTTTAACTCTCATCCTAGAAATGTTTAACTATATAAAGGAAAACCCTGTTGGGGTTGATTCAACCATCATCGTCATTTTCAGGATTTTGGGGCTTGGTAAGGGCTTTTTGGGCTTGCAAACATAGTTTTTGTCTTTGGGCACCTATTTAATGTGTGTTTCAAGAGCCATTAGCTACAGATAGAATTTGAAAGAGAACATTAAATCCAGTTAAGGAATAGTTAGTTTGGCCTTGTAATCTTCTATAACTTTGCCGAAAATTGTGAGGGGATGGGGTTAAACGCATAGGGGCAGACCTTACTTGAATAACAGGCTCAATTAAGATTGGGAGTTGTAGAACCGGAGTTCCACCTCATGCCAAGACGAAGGGAAGGCCATGGTAAGAGGACCATCACGTCTAAATTTTATATCCTAATACATACATGTTTTGATTCATTGCACTCTAGTGGGGATAATTGAAAATAATTAACTCCCAGAATGTCTCTCACAATGTAGGATATTCTTCTGCAATTTTAGAACATGTTTCATGTTATTGGCTCCCACTCGACCCTAGTCATATCCAACCTTCAAACCATTACTTTCACCATTCTTCTCCTCCAATTCTTTCTTCTAAGCTTCTATTAACATCGAACTAGTGAAAACGACAGAAATCATAGTTTTTTTTTATGACATACCTGATAGACTGAGTGGAAGGAATTTGTATTTTATTTACTTTAAGAAATATCTAGTGAAAGATACCTAATACCTGATAGACTTATTTTGCAGTTGACTTATCATATTACTAGGAGGAAATATATTGACAAAATCTACCAACCCTCCTATATCGATAAGATACAGGGATTTTACTATTCATAGAAAAGTTGGCGGGCCCCCACGGCTACCCTTAAAAGGATCACTGGGCTCGGTTGGCTAAACAGATAACAAGGCTAACTGGTTATGTATAACTTGAGGTAGCTAATAAAGTAGATGGTTCCCCAAAGTTTGGCCAAGCTAGATGAGTTATTTCTTAACTATTTATGTCATTATTGGGGGGGTAATACAAAATTTTCCTCAATAATTAAAGGGATTTGTTGAACAAAACCCCCATATAAAGAACCAATTCTTCCAACCATCAAGAGCACTTGACTTACCTTCTCCATAGACGAGCCATGAGGATCTCAACCATCACCAGATGAAAACAACACCTCTTCTTCTAGGAGAATGAACCCTTGACTATTTCATCACCATGTTGAGAAACTTATTATGCATCATAGTCGACTAGTCCAGGAAATTCCTAGAAAGGATAAAACAATGAATTCCAGATCCACACCCTCACAAGACTATTGGAATACTTTAGAATAAAGGCTCACCTCAAAACTTCTGAATATAGACTAATCAACCTGGATTTGATAAAAGGAGACTCGTGTCCCTGTCTACATTTTTCCAGTTGGTGAAGTCCAAATAAGTCTCGGGTCCATCTCATCCAAACTAAATTCAAATTAATGCTCTTCATACGCTATTCTTATTAACATTCTACTGACTTCTGAGTGAACTCGAGAAACAATTATGCCGAAAAACCCTACCCCAAGAAAATTTGCAAAGCCCCTGCCCCCCCAACCCCCCCCTCCCCCCCCCCCCATTTTCAAACTCTATCAACAAAGAACCCTCTTACCATAAGGACCATAAACATTTAGAAATATTACATGTTTTTCACGATCCTCAGAATATAAGGTTGACGCAACCCTAAATCAAAATACCATAAATTAGAACATGAGGAACTTCATAAAAATTATATAGCTTATGAATGTTGTCCACCATATATTTACCCACCCATAGAGAAATCCAAATAAATCTTATGTTATGGTTTCATGGAATACAAGTCTCATCATAACAATCCATGCGACTAAATCCTCATATGTCCTATAAACTTTCACCATCCTCTCATCCTCATGAGCATGCATGCATATCCTTGCCTTAATGGCATACCCAACAATATTTATAGCTCTAAGATCGATCATGGTTGAGCGTGCAAGGGATCACATGTCACTAGTACAAAATGATGAATTAGCTACTAGGTGACTAAAAGTTCTAGCCACCATAGGTTTTTCAAGTGATTTACTACTAGATATGAGCAATTTTGATTGACCCAACTATAAACGACTAAAATTAATGACTAATTTAGTCACCAGTTAACAAATATGACTAGATAATAAGTGACAAAGTTAAAAATGACTAACACAAATGACTAATTTAGTCACGACATAAAAAAATGACTAGCTAGAATAATATGAGTTAGTCATTTTTAATTGTGTCCTAGAAAATTGCAAATTTGACAATGAAGTGTAAATCTTGTAAATTGTTTGCCTTCTATTAGTAATATTGATGCCATGCATCTCGATCTTTAGAGATCCAACAAAGCAATTACATGAATTTTATCTTGACCATCTGTATCCCTATTGCACCATTGAAGCAAACTCAGTTAAGCATGTGCCAAAGGAAAATTAGGTTCCTACATCAATTACAAATTAGCTACTAGAACGAGTACCATATCGATACCTAGCTAGAAGCATCATAGCTAGTTTTTGATCCTTCGACAATGTAAGAGTCCGTGCAAGTCCCATACATCTGAAGTGATTTTATAACTTCAATATCACTTTTTTCATGATTTGTGACCATCAAACGTCTAGCCGCACCAGTCGACGTAGATTCACCAGGATGAGTTCCTTTAAATTATCCTTGCTAGCAAGAATTAAATTCACAACTACATTTTGTAGGAATGTATCCAAGTAGTCCCTTCTATCATCATCCTTCTTATTTTTAAGCCTTGAAAACAAATGATCACCCAGTGACCCATCAGTATGTTTGAAGTAATTGATATTTTCCATGAACTAATCCTTACAATAAAAATCTTCTTCCAATAAAAATTAGTCAAGTCTTTTAGCCATAGCAGCATTTTCCACCCCCCTGTTACGTTAGGTAGGAGCCAAGGGGCTCGGTTCAATATCCACCAATTTTTTATTTGTAATGTATTGTCGAAACCAAGGGGCCATCTGTTTAGTCCTAGGTTTGGAGCCCCATGATTCCTTAAGTAGTGGCGGTAAAGTTGAGGTCCCCCGCTAGAATGAGGATAGAACAACCAAGGACTAGACAACACCTTTCAATAGCCTCCCAGAAGTCCAGTTGATCAACATAAATCCCACAATATTTAATAATGTGTAGGGGTATATAGAAAACCCTACAAAAACATCGCAATAAGATACCCCCACAAATACGAAAGGGATTAAGTCTAATACAAGCAAGGTTCCAAGAAAAAAGAAGGACTCCTTAAAGTCATGTAGCATCAACCAAAAAACAATCCCATGTGAGGAGAATAATCCAAAGAAACTCCCTTACTTTCAAACCAGAGACCATCGTTTCCTAAAATAACAAGACATCCAGGAAAACCAAATGTAATAACCTCTTGTGAGCCGCAATCTTCGAGGTACCCCCCCACCCCTCTAACATTTAAGGACAATATCATCATTAGGTAACAACCTTTATGGCCGAATCTACTCCAAAAGGTTTGAAAACGTCTAATAGTGCATCCTATGAATCCAAAATCTCATTAACAATTTCCTTGACTGTCGTCGACTCGTTTCCGCACATTGGCTGATCCGAGTGGACTTTCCTCCTTCTCTTGCCATTGTTGTTCCTAATGGTTACATTTAGATTATTGGAGACTAATGGGTCTAGTTCAGTATCCAACTTGGAGAAAACCAGGATAGGATCCTACAAGAAACTCCCCTAGGAAAATGGGAGGGAAGAATCAAATCATCGAAGCCCAATGACTTATCAACCAACCCATAAGCCATTATTGAGGCTAGAACATCACTTAAAATCTTAGATTTCGAAGAAAAAACTAAGTTTTCCTTATGTCACATTAGCACCAACCTCAACAACCCGAGTATGTTCCTTTAGACAGGAGACCAAAACTTAACCCCTATTAGAAAGATCCCCAAGGGGAAAAGTTGGAATTGAAAAATGAGTTCATTTTGTCCCTTTATCTTTATGAACGAAGATGACTTGTTTTCAAAATATTCTAGAAGTGTTTGAATAGGTATTTTATGCCTTTAATAAATGGATTCAAATTGTCAATTTACTATTTTTAATAATGTAAAGTGTTATACATTTTTTTCACTTTATTTAAAACACATTGTTATCCCAAAGTAACTAGAAACTCAATCCAAAATTACATAATTTTAAATAATGAAAATAATTATAATTAAGAAAAAAACCATTGCTATATAAAAGGTAAAATCCAAAATAAATGAAAATAACGCTCATAAATACTTAAACACAATGAAGCACGTTGATATTACTTCCAATTTTTTTTGAAAGTTTGAAAGTAACATTTTCTTTTATCTTCATAACTAAGAAAAAAATGAGTTAAAAAATGGAAAAATGCTAATGATGTGAGGGTATTAAGAAAGCATATAATAATAACTCTATACTCTTCATAGAGGTGGAGATAAGTCCTCATATAGGCCAAGGACAAAATAATCAATTAAATAGAAAAATTCCATGATTAGGGATTTTGACCATCGCAACAATGGCATGTAATAAATTGTTTCAGACACGAAGGCCATATGTGAATATCATATGTGAATATCATAGATACTATGTACTCATAACCGATTGGAGGAATTGACTAATAGTCTGCATCTCATGGATCATTAAGGAATTCAGTCAGACTCCCAAACCTATGACTGTGTAATGCATCTCATTAATCACCTAGGAATTCAATCAGACTCCCAAACCTACATTTGTATAATGCAAAGATACCTTAACATGAAATATGTGAAAGGGGTTAAAATAATCCACACCCACATGATTGACACAGGGTTTAATATGGAATTGTCTTTGAATAACAAATTTATTTCCATGTATGTCGAATTCGATAACTTGGAGGACACTCGTTGGGTTTTTGACGAAATGATGGAACGAAATGTGGTTTCATGGACTACAGTGATTGGAGCTTATACAAGAGATCAGCTCTATGAGGATGTCTTGAATTTATTTACCAAATGCAGTGAATAGAAATTCGGTTGTATCATTTAATCTTTACCACTGTTCTCCTAGCAATGATCACTAACTTAAGAGCTCTTCAGCATGAGAAGGAGGTGCATGGCAAGAGAAATAGGAGTGGGTTTTGACAAAATGTATTGGTGGGAAGTGTGCTTGTTGATATGTATGTTAAATGTGGGATCATGGAGGATGCACAGGACGTGTTTGACAAAATGTTTGAACAAGATGCAGTTACTTGGACTGCGATAATGGCAGGATATGTACAAATTGAACATTTGGGAGAAGCCCTGAAGCTCTTCAGTGAAATGATAGTTTTGGGGATGAGACCTGATTAGGCATATTCACCGTTATTCTTCCATCTTGTGCCAAATTGGTAGCTTTGCAAATAGGTATGTATGTCCATCAAGAACAATTAAAAATGGTGTATTAGGACATCTTATATTCTGGTTTCCAAATTCTAGAGAACTTAATAGATCATGAGAAGCAAACTATACAAGCTTCACTAGTGCAATGAATCCTCTTTAATGATGCAGAGTTTGTGTAACATCCTACAAAAGTGTCAAAGTGGTGAGGTTGGAGCCACTCTAAAATATCCTAAAATATTTAACAATTAAGAATTAAAATTGAGCTCACAAATAATATCCACTTGAGTAACACTCAGATTTACTCAAATTTATGAAGGAAAATACGGTGTTAACACCATGTTTAAGGGATTTATTAGTTCATACAAAGCTTTCACCAACATACCCATGTTTCTTTACCCTTTGTAATGAATCTTGAGTTTTCTCCATGCAAACTTCTATTTTAATATCTCCATTTAAAGAAACAATCTTAATGTTTATTTGATGAAATTTCCAACTGAATTGAGCTACAATTAGTCACAACATTCTAATTGTGACTAGTTTGACCAAGGATGTAGAAGAAATGTTCCCAGGATCAACAACATTGGACAAAGTAGGAATAATGTATGAAGACAAAAGAGTGGAGTTTGATGTCAATAAAAGATGAAAAACACACTATTTAAGCAATATCATATATTTAGATAGAATGATTGATGATTAGGCGGAAAGGAATTAGACGTGACTCTTTCTGTAAGAGCTCTAAATTCTAGGGTTAAATTTCTTGATAAAATAAATATGTTGTTTTTAAAAATTCCTATAGATATAAATTGATTATCTATATTTTGGTTGTATTATATAAATAAAACAATAAAGTTAAAAAACAAAACAAAACAAACATAGGAATTCGTTCTTACCAACAACCTCCATAAACCTTCTTCCTCCATAAACCTTCTTTGTTATAAGAAAAAACTTATTTTGCATAAAATACTACCATTAGATACTTATCATATCGGTCCAGCCTATCATCATTAAATACTACGATTGTTTTCTGGGGTTCGTCCTATTAATGTGTTGATTGAGGCTACTCGGTCGGACCATTTACCCATTCCTAATTGGATTGAAAAAGCGTAAACCTGCATGAAATTTGGATCCATTTTCAAGCGCTATATCAGGTACTGTTAACTTCCCCGCCATTCTTGTGACAAGAAACCTACAATCTTCAAGTTGAATGTCGAGATAGAGAACAAATCCTTTTCACTCCTTTCCTTTGACCAGGGGTGTAGAGTCGAAGAGTATAGTCATCTTGGGAGTGTTGTAAAGAGGAAGAATCAGAAAGAGCATGGGGAGGTGAAAGGGAGAGAGGGGGAAAATGGCGATCCCTCTAATGAACAGGAATATTCTAAAGAAGCATGTGAAGAAGTTCTAGATGCCTTAGAGAGATCGTCGCATCACTTTCGAGGTACTTAGTATTCATTCTTCTCTCTGCTCATTTAGCTTATCTCCACAACATGATCATGTAAAACGGGTAAACAAGGTTCTTGGTTTTTTTTTTCCAATTCATTCGGTTCCCTTGGAGAAGAACAAACACTCCAAATCCAACACTCTGATAGATTTGTTCATGCCCCTTTGATCTGAAATAATATGCCTTTTTCACATTTTTGTTGTCACTCTCGGTTGGGATTGTGAGTTGAACCCTTATTTATTTATTTATTCCATTTGAAATATATCGAAAAACATAGACCGAGGGGATGCACCAAATATGGTATAATTTTGTTGGCTTAGTTACATGGTTTGAGTGGAGGGGTAGATCTTCTATCAAAATCAACCAAGACTTGTAGACTGGACACATTCCTATTGCAACTCAGGCAATTCAGACGAGACAGACCATGGTATGAATGGAACCCTGAAATTCCTATTATTTCTTGATGGGGCATAATCTTTGTATGAACCAAATGCAGGAATTTACAAAAAACCTGAAGCAAATAAATTAGTTCTATAAAGTAGTGACCATTATGAATTCAGTGACAATTGAATGAACATAGTAGAAACCTTGAATGAATATGGTTCTAGACCACTTTAGAACTTATCTTCCTGTGTGAAGTGACCCAAAATCAAAAAGAATGTTCAGTTGGGTATTCCTTCTCATAGCCATTGTAATCATAGTACAATCTTTCCCCCTTGGCAATATCCTTTATTGCAACAAGGGGAACCCTGGACTCACCATCGACATTGTATCTGACACAGTTCAAGTTCTGCTTCTTTTTCTATTTCATGTATTCAAATATGGTCATCAATATAAGCATAAAAGAATGAAAACATATTTTGATAGAAGATGATAAGAAGCCTAAAACTTTTAAGTAAAAAAAAAACAGAAAAATACCAGCACACTAATAGTTAACTTGCATTCCTTGTACTTTGATCAAAATAAAATATTCAAAGTAACATGAGTCAAATATTCCATGAAACATTTTATCACTTATGTTGTGTGGTTGTTTATCCCATTGATAAAACGTGCTATGTTACCACGTTTATCAGGACAAATGACAAGATCCTTCAACAATTCTCTTGTGGAAAGAAAAGTCATCATACAGTCCCCATCATCTTTTTGTCTCTTACGCAAATAATCAACATCCTCTGTATACTATGTGATAATGGTGAGGTCCTTTATATTGTTATTTGCCTCCATTGTGAAACTACATAAGACAAAATATAGCTTCTCAGATGAATGAAATCCTAAGATCGCAAATGTACTACAACATACATTTTAGACTAGCATGGAAAGGGAAGGAATTGGGAAATATTCTATACCCCTCACGAGGGTCATGAACAACAAACAATGGAGGCCACTCTTCCCTTCTACACATTTCTTTAAAGATTTCAAGGGAAGCCCTATCTTTCTTTGATTCCATACGTATACAGAATTTAGAAAATGAATTACCAACTCTACAGCTAAAATAGATTTACATGTTATTTAATATATAAGGGACAACAAATTGGTTTGTACCATATATGGAAAACCCATTTCTGAGATTTCCCTGGATTCTCTTTTGATCTATGTTTATTATCCCTAATAAATAGGATTCACTGTAATATATCTATGTTTAGAGACAACTATAGTTTATATGTGTTAAATGGTCTTGATGCCATCGAGAGTACAGATATTGGATCTTCCAATGAGACTCTACCTGCATCCCATCCTTTTCCATCATAGCCTTGTTAGCTGATCCTAGAGCCATGCTAGGACTATAGGTCAATTCATCACTAAACTCCACTTTAACAGAGGTAAGTGTTGTAGAAAGAGATCCCATATGCTCCAATCTTCTACCTAGATCTTGGGTTGGTACAAATGGCAGCAACCTTCTCTTCTTTTTAGTGAGAATCAAGCTTGCAATACGTCCCTTGGTTTTCTTGAATTCTGAATCCAGATGAAAAAAATGTTATGAATACAAACAATTGACTGTTAAGATTCTCAGGCAAAAAAATTCAGTAATGGGAAGATAAAAATTCAATTCAACATGTACATTTTCTAGGTTGAAAAATGAATATCAAAGGGAATAACAAGAAGACATGATATTTCGGGAATTCAAGCCCTAATTAAATCTCATCCTTAACTCAAATTGAATACAACCCTTGACTAAATCTATATTGCCAAATGTAAGAATGAATGAAGAATGTACAATGTGTATTAAACCAAAATGAACCCAAATGAGCTTTACCATTACATGACATATCAATCACAGAATTTATTTGAATGCGAAAAAAGTCAATGATTTTAGTCTGCACCAAAGGAAATCCTATACATTTCAAACAAACCAGATAGTCAGTCGCACTATCACGGTAAATCCCCCAAATTTAAAAATAAAAATAAAAATAAAAATCCCAAAAATGGATCTAATAGGATTGCCAATTCAGACCTTTCACTTTATCCTTGTGGGAACAACTATCACAAAAGTACTCCCCCATGGGCATTTTGACAACAATGGGGCAAAGGAAATATATGTGATAGCCCTTGTCACACTTATCACACAATAATCTTTCCATAATATTGTTGACAAGTTGTGTTATCCTTTCCAAATGCTCCTATAAATTAATATCGTTCAGTGCTTTCGTAATGAAGAATATTGTTCATTACTTTGCAATGTAGTTAAAGTGTAACTTGGAGAGAATGCAATGACAATGTGGTGCATCGGAGGCATGGATGTTGCAAAATTTATAGCCAATTGTGTTTCTTGCACATAAACACAAATTCCATATAATGTTGCATTGCTTACAACTTTAGTGCCTAGGAATAGACTACGGTGCCTCAGCCACGGGGATTTAAACTGGGTGTGGAACTTGCCAAATGGCCAAAAACATTCACAACTCATTTAGCTAACCTTGGGATGCCCCACTCATGTGCTTTTTGGGGAAATGGTTCTCCAGGCACTCCCACACTCATTCCCTCTTCTGCTCCAATACAATGCTCTTGCAACCTTGATTCTTCCTTTTACAATTTCAAGCCATCTTTGGAGTTGAAGAGATTGGCTTATTAGACTAAGATTTGTCTAGATATATCTCTACATTGAAAATTGTAGTCATGTCTTTTCAGGAGCAATGAAGGTACTCACACCATCATTTCTATAATCATCGTATAGCACTGTGTCCTAGAATGTCTGAAAAATGTGTAATAGCTAGGGAATGACATACTAAAAGAAATGTAATTACAACTTTGGAATTTCTTGTAAGGTATCTTTTTCTCAAATCTCATGAGTTTCCTTTAAAATAGTAGTCAATCCTTTCAAATGTAGTCAGAGGATGGAGTCTGTACTGATGATCAATTTGTGGACTTACTTGCAGAAAAATATGCATACAAGATTTCTAATTTTCATGGACAGGATTGGTTGGGCCCTTGGAAAAGATAAATTGTTGTTTGGTTCACTGATAAAGACTTCACGCATCACAATGGAGAACATGAGCATTACAATTTGCAATGAAATTTATTCTTGTAGAATATGGTGTGAAATAGAGGTTTTATGCACATGGAAGGGGCCAGGAGGCAATGCAGTGCAATATCTCTTGCCATTTTTATGTGAATATGCAAAAGATACCAAATTTATCCTCAACAAAGTATGGTGAACTCTATCATTAAAATATTATTTGTAGGGCCATTAAAAGGTATCACTTTGGGTAAATCCTACCCTATAAATTCATGGCTTATCTTTGATAATGAAGTGGACAAGATTGAGGAACCATTCTTATGTGCTTTGGTGATGTTACTTGCAGTGTTGTTAAATGATAGTAGTGTTTGGACAAAGGCAGATACTTCCTGCTTACTACATTATTTCCTGAAAAAGGAGTTTCAAAATGCATCTACTGTCAATAGCTTTACAAAGATTATACCACATATTTTCCAAATCCTTGTTCTAATGGTGCCGAAGAGAATTGGGAACTCAGAGTAAATCAATCAAGACTTTTCTTTGGCAAAAATGAATATAGGAAACCTGCAAGAGGGCACATGCCAGTGGCTGCAAAGAGATATTTTTGGACCACCCTTAATATTATGTCAAATGGAGCAGGTAGGTGAATGGAAAATTTTATTGACAAATCATTGTTAATTTGATTGGCTACTTGTATGAAACTGAGGAGATTTTCTATCAGTTATTTTATCATGTTAAGGGTAAGCTATTGCTTGTTTTCTTGGAAATTGGACATTGCCAACATAATATTTTGCTCTTGTATGTTGCATATGTAGAAGAATGGGTTCGTGTGGCAGTGTCCTATTTTCCTTTGAGTTCAGTTGGTGGGATGGAAACCTTAATGATGACATTCGCAGATGACACAAGTAAACAAGAAAGAGAACTGCAATTGGCCTCCTTGGCTACATTGTCAAGTAGAGATATAAGATGGGAACAAGCCAAAGAAATGAGTCTGGCTCAATTAATGGCAGTTAATATTGGGTATTGTTAGAAAGAATTTGGGGAAAATGAATGGGTTTTTGTACTTGCTCAGATGTGCAAATGACTAGAGTCAGTAGTTGGCCACATGGAGGAATTGGCAGAGGGCATTCATGATGTTGTGAAGAATATCAATGCTTTTACAAGAACAGAAGTTGATCTTACCATAGAGTTAATAGAAAATGCATTTAATTGGTCCCAGGATTGTCCAATGGATATGGCAAAAACAATTGTTTTCATTTTCTGTCTTCTGTTTGGAATTCATAATCTAGACAGAGCAGAAATGACCAGTTCATTGAACTCCTTAAAGGATGTTAACTAGGAAAGAGCAGAAGCCCATGATTTTGAAGACGTTCTCTAGATATTTTTTTCTACAGGTATAGCTGAATCAATTGCATCAAGCTCTTGTTTAGGAGAGGCCTCTAGAGCTGTAATAGCACTATCACGACAGCCTGATGTTCACTTCTGGGAAAATGTTGCTGTTGTCGTGTTTGATGCTCCATCTCGAGAAAGGGACGCATCAATGCCAAATGGACAAAAACATTCACAACTGGTTTATCTAACCTTGGGATGCCCCACTCTTGTGGGTTTTGGGGAAATCGTTCTCTAGGCACTCCCACTTTCATTCCCTCTTCTTCTCCAATACAATTCTCTTGCAACCTTGATTCTTCCTTTTACAATTTCAAGCAATCTTTGGAGTTGAAGAGATTGGCTTATTAGACTAATATTTGTCTAGATATATCTCTACATTGAAAATTGTAGTCATGTCTTTTCAGGAGCAATGAAGGTACTCATGCCATCATTTCTCTGATCATCATACATCACTGTGTCATAGAATGTATGAAAAATGTGTAATAGCTAGGAAATTAAATACTAAAAGGAATGCACTTACAAATTTGGCATTTCCTGTAAGGTATATTTTTCTCAAATCGCATGTGTTTCCTTTAAAATTGCAGTCAATCCTTTCAAATGTAGTCAGAGGCTAGAGTCTGTACTAATGATCAATTTGTGGACTTACTTGCAGAAAAATATGCATACAAGATTTCTAATTTTCGTGGACAGGATTGGTTTGGCCCTTGGAAAAGATAAATTGTTTTTTGGTTCAATGATGAAGAATTCACACATCAAAATGGAGAACATGAGCATTACAATTTGCAAAGAAATTTCATCTTGTAGAATATGGTGTGAAATAGAGGTTTTATGCACATGGAAGTGGTCAGAAGGAAATGCAGTGCAATATCTCTTGCCATTCTTATGTGAATGTGCAAAAAGATAACAAAGTTATCCTCGACAAATTATGGTGAACTCTATCATTAATATATTGCTTGTAGGGGCATTAAAAGGTATCGCTTTGGGGAAATCCTACCCTGTAAATTCCTAGCTTATCTTTGATAATGAAGTGAATAAGATTGAGGAACCATTCTTATGGGCTTTGGTGATGTTACTTGTAGTGCTTTTAAATGATAGTAGTGTTTGGACAAAGGTAGATACTTCTTGCTTACTACATTATTTCCTGAAAAAGGAGTTTCAAAATGCATCTACTGTCAATAGATTTACAAAGATTATACCACATATTTTCCAAATCCTTGTTCTAATGGTGTGGAAGAGAATTGGGAACTTAGAGGAAATCGATCAAGACTTTTCTTTGGAAGAAGAGAATACATGAAACATGCAAGAGGGCACATGCCAGTGGCTACAAAGAGATATTTCTGGACCACCCTTAATATTATGTTAAATGGACTAGGCAGGTGAATGTAAACTTTTATTGACAAATCATTTCTAATTTGATTGGCTACTTGTATGAAATTGAGGATATTTTCTATCAGTTATTTTATCATGTTAAGGGTAAACAATTGCTTGTTTTCCTTGAAATTAGACATTGCCAACATAATATTTTCTCTTGTATGTTGCATATGTAGAAGAATGGGTTCATGTGGCAGTGTCCTACTTTCCTTTTAGTTCAGTTGTTGGGATGGAAACCTTAAGGATGACATCCATAGATGACACAAGTACACAAGAAAGAGAACTGCTCTTGGCCTCCCTTGCTACATTGTCAAGTAGAGATATAAGATGTAAACAAGCCAAAGAACTGAGTCTAGATCAATTAATGGCAGTTAATATTGGGTATTGCTGGAAAGAATTTGGGAAAAATGAATGGGTTTTTGTACTTGCTCAGCTATGCAAATGGCTAGAGTCAGTAGTTGGCCACATGGAGGAATTGGCAGAGGGAATTCATGATGTTGTCAAGAATATCAATGTTTATACAAGAACAGAAGTTGATCTTACAATAGAGTTATTAGAAAATGTAGTTAATAGGTCCAGGGATTGTCCAATGGATATGGTAGAAACAACTATTTTCATTTTCTGTCTTCTGTTTGGACTTCACAATCTAGACAAAACAGAAATGATGAGTTCGTTGAACTCCTTATAGGATGTCAACTAGGAAAGAGCAGAAACCCGTGCATTTGAAGACATTCTCTAAAAAAAATTTGCTGCAGGTATAGCTGAATCAATTTCATCAAGCTATTATGCAGGAGAGGCCACTAGAGCTGTAATAGCACTATCACGACAGCCTGATGTTCACTTCTGGGAAAATGTTGCTACTGTTGGGCTTGGTGCTTCATCTTGAGAAAGGGACACATCAATGCCAAATGGCCAAAAACATTCACAACTGGTTTAGCTAACCTTGGGAAGCCCCACTACTGTGGTTTTTGGGGAAAGGTTTCTCCAAGTACTCCCACTCTCGTTCCCTCTTCTGCTCCAATACAATGCTCTTGCAACCTTGATTCTTCCTTTTACAATTTCAAGCCATATTTGGAGTTGAAGAGATTGGATTATTAGACTAAGATTTTTCTAGATATATATCTACATTGAAAATTGTAGCCATGTCTTTTCAGGAGCAATGAAGGTACTCACACCATCATTTCTATGATCATCGTACATCACTCTATCCTAGAATGTCTAAAAAATGTGTAATAGCTAGGAAATGAATACTAAAAGGAACGTACTTACAACTTTGGCATTTCCTGTAACGTATATTTTTCTCAAATGTCATGAGTTTCCTTTAAAATTGTAGTCAATCCTTTCAAATGTACTCAGAGGCTCGAGTCTGTATTGATAATCAATTTGTGGAATTACTTGCAGAAAAATAAGCATATGATATTTCTAATTTTCGTGGACAAGATTGGTTTGTCCCTTGGAAAAGATAAATTGTTGTTTGGTTCAGTGATGAAGACTCCACACATCACAATGGAGAACATGAGCATTACAATTTGCAAAGAAATTTCTTCTTGTAGAATATGGTGTGAAATAGAGTTTTTATGCACATGGAAGTGGCCAGGAGGAAATGCAGTGTAATATCTTTTGAAATTCTTATGTGAATGTAAAAAAAGATACCAAATTTATCCTCAACAAACTATGGTGAACTCTATCATTAAGATATTGTTTGTAGTGGCATTAAATGGTATCACTTTGGGTAAATCCTACCCTCTAAATTCTTGGCTTATCTTTGATAATGAAGTGGATAAGATTGAGGAGCCATTCTTATGGGCTTTGGTGATGCTACTTGTAGTGTTGTTAAATGATAGTAGTGTTTGGACAAAGGCAGATACTTCCTGCTTACTACATTATTTCCTGAAAAAGGAGTTTCAAAATGCATCTACTGTCAATAGCTTTACAAAGATTATACCACATATTTTCCAAATCCTTGTTCTAATGGTGCCGAAGAGAATTGGGAACTCAGAGGAAATTAATCAAGGATTTTCTTTGGCAAAAGTGAATATAAGAAACATGAAAGAGGGAACATTCCAGTGGCTGTAAAGAGATATTTCTTGACCACCCTTAATATTATGTCAAATGGAGCAGGCATGTGAATTGAAACTTTTATTGACAAATCATTGTTAATTTTATTGGCTACATGTATGGAATTGAGGAGATTTTCTATCAATTATTTTATCATGTTAAGGGTAAGCTATTGCTTGTTTTCTTGGAAATTAGAAATTGCCAACATAATAATTTGCTCTTGTATGTTGCATATGTAGAAGAATGGGTTCATGTGGCAGTGTCATGTTTTCCTTTGAGTTTAGTTGGTGGGATGGAAACCTTAATCTTGACGTCTGCAGATGACAGAAGTACAGAAGCAAGAGAAGTGATCTTGGCCTCCTTGGATACATTCTCAAGTAGAGATATAAGATGGGAACAAGCCAAAGAACTGAGTTTGTCTCAATTAATGGCAGTTAATAATGGGTATTGTTGGGAAGAATTTGGGGAAAATGAATGGATTTTTGTACTTGCTCAGCTGCGCAAATGGCTAGAGTTAGTAGTTGGCCACATGGAGGAATTGGAAGAGGGCATTCATGATGCTGTGAAGAATATCAATGTTTCTACAAGAATAGAAGTTGATTTCACAATAGAGTTAATAGAAAATGTAGTTAATAGGTTAAGGGATTGTCCAATGGATATGGCAGAAACAACTGTTTTCATTTTTTGTCTTCTATGTGGACTTCACAATCTAGACAGAGCAGAAATGACCAGTTCGTTGAAATCCTTAAAGGATGTCAACTAGAAAAGAGTAAAAGCCCGTGCTTTTGAAGACATTCTTTGGATATTTTTTGCTATAGGTATAGGTAAATCAATTCCATCAAGTTCTTGTGCAGGAGACGCCATTGGCATTAGAGGAAATTTCAACTCAAAATGGGCCTTTTAACTTTAACTCAAATTCCATGTCATCATGTGTTAGCCAATGAAATTTATTTAAATTTTAAATACCATATAGGATTTTTTAATATAAATGTGGGGATAGGTATCATAAAAAAACTACTTTTTTGTTTGTATTTTCGACATATCTTCCCGTGTTTTTACTCAAATTTCTATCAGCATAGCTCATTGGATGCAGAATTAAATTCCACATCCAACAAGTACTCACTCGGCATACTTTTGACGGACCCCACTACCCCAAAAACAAGAAATACCTGAAAAAATGTGATGATGATGTCATCATCACGTTTTTTTTAGGTATTTCTTGCTTTGGGGGTAGCAGGGTCCGTCAAAAGTATGCCAAGTGGGTACTCATCGGATGTCGAATTTAATTCCGCATCCAACAAGCTCTGCCAATCAAAATTTGAGTAAAAACACAAGGAGATATGTCTAAAATACAAACAAAAAATAGTTTTTTCTTTTCTTCCTCCAAAATTAATAAATATTTTTTATTTTATTTTAAGTATTATTTTATTAATTTTTTTTAGGAGGCCCATTTTGAGGTGAAATTTCCTCTAATGAGCTGTAATAGCACTATCACGATAGCCTGATGTTCACTTCTGGGAAAATGTCACTATTGTTGTGCTTGGTGCTCCATCTCGAGAAAGGGACACAACAATGCGTGTAGCCGACCTGTGGGGACTAGGAAAAGGACGAATAAATTCTTTGTATGCTATTCTATTTTCATTTCATCCTATTTCAGCTTGCAACGATCTACCTATAATTTTCTTTTGACTGATTCAATTCATCCTTTTGGAATCACAAAAGTTCTTATCTCTCGATCAGAGGAAAGCATTGCACAAAATGGAGAGATTGATCAAAATAAAGACATTGATTCATGTTCAGAAGAACCATATTTTTTTAGGGGTGAGCTTCATTGTGTTCTTTAGAGACCACCATTGGAACTTTTTAAAATCCATTTAACTGCAAATAATCGGGTAATGCAAGCCTGATGTGCCTTAACTGAAAATTTTAATGCAAAACACATTGGTTCAAGTTGGGTTTCAAATGTTACTTTTGATATGCAGTTGGTTTGTCATTTATGTCTCTCATGTGTATTATATTGTACATTTGTAGGTCTAATATCTGTTAGCATGGTCATTTAGTTTTAATCATCTTCAAGCAGTTGCTTCTCTATTAGCAGTAAGGGAATGATTGGTACAATATGTACAATATTTTTGTAGTTCTCAACATTGTTGGATTTTCTATTTCAGAATATACCATTAAAGCAAAGCTCATCACATGGTCTATAGAAGAAAGGTAGTGCAGATGTAATTGAAGCAACCAATGTTGCATCTAGTGCAAGAGAATCAACCACGAAAAACTCATTATCTATTTTTGTGGATGAGTTATGGCCAATAGGGATAGAGGAAATGGCTACACTTGTTGGTGCAGTTTATGGACTGATGCTTTGTGTTCTACAAACATATGTTCGTGATGGGTTCACTAGTTTACAGGATCTATTTGCAAAATTTTTTATCAAGGAATTCACCACAACATGGTGTAGCCCTCAACTTATTTCTAATGAGTTATCTCATGTATGGTGATTTATTTAATGTTTGGTGAACACACTTTTTTTTAATCGAAAAATTGATATCGTTAATTCCAAAAACATTTTACATATACTGCAAGGATATGGTTTCAATAAAACAACTGAGCTACTACTGTAAGTTCCTTGTGACATTTTGAAAGAGTAACAAACTACCATTGTGATTACATAATGCCTTTAAAGCTGTGATTCTGCCATAAATTTTCAGAGTTCTAAAGATTTAACATTTTTTCCAAGAAAGTTTTTCTAAAGTTTAACATAACATAATGTTTACAAAAGAAATGTGTTTGATCATGCACATATCAAAACAAGTAACTAGGAGGAAAAGGATGTTACCATTAGCTTTCCACCATGGCCCAACCACCTACTAATGAATCTTGATCATGATCATCATGGTCTCATGTATTTGACTATTTTCATTGGCTCATTTCAGGGGTAGGGAGGTTCCAGTCATCTATTTTGACCTTTTGATGAAGGTGGCCAGAAACAAAAGTGGCTAAGATAATGGTGTTGTATTTTCCTTGTCATGGCAATTTCCCCAACCTGTTAGTTGATCAATGTGAAAATTTTGAAAATCCATTGTTTAATGCAAATTCAAGAATTTCACCTCAATCTTGAGGTTTGTTGGGTCTATTTCCTATGAACATTCAACCTTAGTGCTCAATCTGAAGTATAAATTACAGCATTATATATTTCACTTATGTTCAACCAAATATATAAGGCAGCACAATAAAACAAACATCAAGCAAATGCACTTCGGGAATCTATGTTTCCGGCCCTAAGAGAACAATCCTCAACACAAGATATCTGAAATTAATCTTATTACAGAAGATATATTACAGCCACAAATATATCCCTTTAGCTATACTTGTAAAATCACTCAATAAAATCTGCTAACTATTCAAGATAAATCAACATACCAGATAGCCCAAGAAACAACTCATTCACCAGGTCATTATAAGCTAAAAAATAGATCTGCAAGTACACAGTTTGGACAACAAAGTACACTTCATATATACATAAATACGAAGTTAGTAGTGCATACCAAGAGCTAATTACAATCTGGTACAAGATAGTCCTTCAAGCTTATCACAAGCTAGGACTCTCCAATGCCTCCAAACCCTAGCTAAGGAAACAACCATCAATAGAAAACCCTAACCAGCAATATAAAGTCCTAGCAATGGATCTAAGAAGTTAATCCACAATATCAAGATGTTTCTAAGCCTCAACACATGCCACTGGTGCATTTTGGAACTCAACAATGACATTGATGATTTGTCCAGTCCGGTGTGTTACTATGTATGTCTTCTGGGTTGGTGGACTGGGAGCTTCATAAATAGACCTTCCTCGATTTTTCCAGCCTCTGTTCATGAATATGCTCTGACTTCTTTAACAGAAAATTATTATGCTCCTTCAGATCTGGAACTTTATTTTAATGGGATTTAAACATGGGTGGATGACAATAGTTAATGAACACTCATTAAAATTCAATCCTAGTAAATACCTTGCATCTCACTCAATGCTCTTAGTGTACTGACTTTGAACTTCATCGGAATTGTTGTGATATTGTTAAGTGTGTGTTTATAGTCTCTGGGTTTGTGGAGCTGAGGAGTAGAGGGTTTGTTTAGGTTTAATTTTGGTGAAATGGAGGACTTGAATCACAATGATAAGCCATTGAGAAATGGGGCTACTGAGGATGAGCCTACTAGATAGAAACTGCAACCAGTCTTCCAAAGAGATTGGTAGCTCACATACTGAAGCAAAGAAATAATGTTTTAACCATTTTTGAAATTTTATTTTCTGACTGATGTAGCACACAATGATAGATTAGACCTTGACCATGATAGATTAAACCTTCAGAGTAGACCTTGATAGATCAGAACATGAGAGCAGATCTTGACATAACGATAAATCATATCTTGAATAGGAATGGGGTTTAGGGTTTTGGAAGTCTTTCAATTAGGTTTTTTCTGATCTTGACATATGCAATAGATCAATTAAATCCCCTTTCTCTATGCATTCTCTCTGATGTAGTAGCTATGAATCTTAATGTCCATGGTTCTTGCAAGAAGCAGTATTTTTTTTTTAGTTCTATAGACTACTAATTATAAGAGGAGAGAGGCATCGCCTAAACTTGTTGTAGGTTTATATCACTAAAAATCCATGTGAACTATATCGATGCACTGACTGCTTCCTTATACTCAGCGTCTTTGGAAATGGTATCAAGAAAAATGACTAGTATCCAAAAATATGAACTTTCTAAAACTAGGAACTTTCCTATAAATCAAATCTTAGAAAATGAGAGTACCCTTTTGAAACTCTCACTTTTCCATAATGTGTATCTACAAACATTATCAGTGTCTAAAAATATGAACTTTTACAAAATAATAAATACAAGGTTTACCAGAAACAAAAGTCTCAGAAATTTGAAAGTATCCTTGTTAAGCTTTCACCTTCCAATGCATGTGCCAAATATTGCATGTCACATGCAAGCATGAAAAACCTGTTGAAAAAATAATATTAAATTCTATAGTGGTATGGGAATGAATGACCCCTAAAATAAATTGCTAAGAAGATCGCATGTGAGAAACATGTTCTAACTCTAGGAATGAAGTCACAAGAAATTAAAATATATAAAAATTGGCAGGTGTCTGTTTACAGCAAGCATTACCCTTACATTTTTCTTCACAAAACTGAATACCTTACTTCAATATAACTTCCCTAATACTACTATCGAGTAATAATAGATAAAACCTTAATGTTTTAGTGAAAATATTTCCCACTGTGGGCTTCTAGCTGATCCTCTGCTTCGAACACTGGAGTTGTTTCTTCATTTTCCATATCTCCATGTCTCTGTTGGACTATGTCTTACTCCATAGCCACTTCCTTTGTGGAGCTGACTGAGTCTTAATGGGGAGATGTATTTGAATTTGAACATTTGTCTAAGTCTAAAACTAGAACATTTTTCTTAATTTGTTCACCTTGTATTGCCACTTTGACTTCAAGCACTGAATTTCGAACCAGTTGAAATTATAATTGTGAAAACAATCTATTGTTGGAATGGGATACTGCTACTTGAATATCGTCAGTATTATGCACCATCCTTCTTATTACCATGCAAATTTTTTCTATTTTACATGAAATATGACTTATATGCCTATGACCATCCATTGTAGAAAAGGTAGTCTCACAACTTTGTGAAGTTAGGAGGGTTTCCACCGAGAGCAGTGAGGAAATGTAGTCTCAAAATATTGGATACCCAAGGGATCAAATGTTCCTTAAAAAAAACACAAATTGAAAATAAAGTTGGATTACCTTCTCCCATGTCCCAAAACGCCTTAGGTGAACAGGCTCGACCACTGCAATGAAGAAGAGCCCAAATTGTTGCCAATCTTTTCTAAGATTTGGTGTTCTTACATACAGTATTGAAAAGCTAACTATATATAT
>LPNX010044495.1:0-27646 GCA_001517045.1 Pseudotsuga menziesii
ACTGAATATAAACAAATGCATAACAAAATAATACAATGAAATGACAATTGAATACTTATCTTTATTTGTTTCGAGGGTAGACTCCTTCTTGAGCCTTCAGGTTCATCGTCTTCTTCACTCATAGTCGCATTGTTTCTTATCCAAATGCTGAGGTGGATAAGAGGTTCTTCACTGAGTTGAGTTCTTCATATTCCTCATTGCTTGAGGGATCTTCTTTGGATGGTGAGAGCCGGATCTTCAAATGCTCCCGTCTTATCTTCTCTTCTTATGGGTAGAGCTTCTTCTTTTTCCCAAAGTTTGATGAAAGTAATCACTTCCTTCTGGAACACATTCCTTGAATGAATGAATTCCATGATCCTGGGAGGTCATTCAAGGTGGCCATCACCACTTCTACATTCTTCATCGCTTCTTTTACCGCTTCAAGTTGTTCTTCCCTTCAAATAGCTTGAAATTCTGGAAGACCTTCAACAACTTTGCTTTGTAGTGCACATGTGCAAGTTTTCTATGCCAAATCTCATTTGGCTCTACCGTATCATGGATCAAGGCTTGTTCTAGATGGCCCTTCAATTTGTACAAGCCTCCTTCTTGTTCTTCAATCACTACCGCATCATCGATAGTCTTTCCTTTTGGTCACATGATGACTTGACCATCTATGAATGCAGCCCACATTCCTTTTGCATCAATGTTGAAATGGAGAGAAGGTTCTTCTTCAATCCTAGAACAAACAATACTTCTTTCATTGTTAGAGACTTACCAGAGTATAGCTTGTATGAAGATTCCCCACTACCTTTTATTGGACATTGGTAGTCATCTCCTAGTCATTCATGTTCTGATAGTCTCACAAAAGATTCCTTGAATCCCGTCATATGTTTGGAAGCCCAACTGTCTATAAGCCAATCATCAGTTCCATGAATAATGTTACCTGTGAGAGTTGACATCAGAACATATTCATCCTCGCTTCAATAATCTTCACTTTCATGTCTGGATCTCTTTTTGGATGGTTCATCATCCTCTACAGCATGAGCATGATGTCTTCTTTGGCCTCGTCTCCCTCTGAAACTGGAACCTCTATGCTCATGTAGGTGTCCAATCCAGAGAGCTAAAATACTTCTATGCTTTGAAGTTTTCAACTTCACCAAGCTTATCATCAAGCTGATCACTTTGAAATGAGAACCTCAAATGGAGATAGCAAAGGATTAGATCTTACCGATTTGAGGTGTCCGCCCTTGTCCCGGAGTTTGCTGATCTAGGGTTTGTCACATAAACCCTAATTTTAAAAACTTGGAATATTTAATATCTGATTGGATGAACATATATATCTCTTCAAATGGAGCTGTCTAATGTACTCCTTTTCTTAAAACAGTAGAGGGAAGCTCCTGAAACAGGAAGCCCTAATTTTCTGATTTCTTCTGCAGAAATGCCTACTACTATTTCTGTGATATATCTAAACTTACTGATTCTCTATGTCTGAAATTTCTCATTGAGGTAAAATAGCATGTCCTTGATCCAAAACCATAGGTTTCATCAGAATTTATTTCACCATTTGGGATTTATGATCCTTTTCCCAAGGTGACCTGTTACAGGACTGTTCAGAACAGAGAATTTGTACGGCCTGCCACGTGTCACTGGTTCATATTCTGAGTCTGATATTTGGACCAAAGAAATTTCAGTCTGTTCCCTTTCTATAAAATTTTCATGAATTCCATTTGGACCTCTGTAGCCCAATATATTGCATATCTCCCCAGGTGTCCTGTTTATGGATGATTTCTGGAAGAGGCTGGAACCCTAACTTGGAGAGATCATATCTCCCAGAATATAGAGAATCTGAGGCTGATATTTGTACACTGGATTCATCATGATTCTGTATTTGGCCCCTGAAATTTTCAGCTTCTGATACTTCTCCAATATCGGAATATAGCAACTGTACCAAAACTTAGCAGTTTTAGTATTTAGGGTTTCTCTAGCTAGGGGTCAAACTAGGGTTTGACTTTCCCATAGATTTACCCAACCAAATTTCTTGATCCAGGTCTCTAAAATTAGGTTTTTATGAGGATAAAAATCCTATGCTGGTCTCATTCAAAAATTCTTCTTCTGTAGAAAGCCCTAATTTCCACATCGAAACTGAAAATGCTTGAAATTGAATTCCGCATCGACAGAAAGATGCACCCTTCAATGGAGAGCCATCTTAGCATACTTTTGCTGAAAATCTGTGGAGAAAGATCCACAAAATAGGAATGCCTAGTTCTTGTAGCTGCACAATGTCTTCTTCTCAGGTTAGCTCTGATACCATGTTAGTTTTTCAACATTTAAGCTAGCATTATGTTAGGATCTTTTCACTGAGAGAATAACAAGCACAGCAAGAACATAAGCACATCACAAGAGACAAGAGACACAAAGAGTTTTGGTAGGGGAAACCATAAATGGAGAAAACCCCTCAACTTCCTCTAAGATAGTATCACCACAAGATGTGGAACCCAAAACAGTAAGATGACCTCCCAACACAACAGCATCCTTCTGTCTTTTGTCAAGCCAAAGTATTTCCTTCTCCAAAGGTGCGCCACACTTGAGAGAGCAAGTGATGTAATTCACAAGTGATAAATAGAGAGACTCTCACTCTCTATTTATATTCTTCCGTTGACTTGAAGTGCACTCAACCATGTAGGATTAACTTACAATTACTTACTCGAGCCTACACCTTAATTAGTGTATAATAACCCAAGTGTCCCGAAACTGTGGGGACTTACCTAATGACTAGACATGACTTGATTACATTATTAATCCTCCCGATCGGAACATCGGGGCATAACCACATGACTCAAATACATAATAAAAACATCCTGGAATAAACATCGGGTAACAATACATAATATACATAGAAGAATACATTCCAAAGTTACATATACATCAACATTCGTTACTTAGCGGAGGGATATCTGCTCCTGTTTTTCAAACCACAGTTTTGATTGGGATGGCACGAACTTATTATACTACACCTACCACTCACAACCTTGTGGCTTATGGTTGGAACCCATTTTAGAGTAATATACCCACTTCGCAACCAGTGGCAGGGGGAAACCCCACCTTTACTTATGGGCATTCAGGGACAGGTCCCTCTAATCCCCAAATTGGCACTTTTAGTGCCCTGGTTCGACCCAAACTTCCGTTCCTGGAAATGTTAAACTTGTTAGATTTGTCTAAGTTGATGAGTGACCTGGTGAGGCATGACCCCTCATGGCCACCTGTTCCCACCAAATTTCCATCGGACATCCCTAAATTCGAGGGAAAAGTTGGTGAAGATCTTGGGGCTCATGCCACCACATTTCATTTATGGTGTTCTTCAAATTCATTGAATGAAGATTCAGTCAGATTGAAGCTGTTCCAGAGAACCTTAACAAGTACCGTGGCAAAATGGTATATTGAGTTACCTTCTGCTACTTTCAGTAGTTTGTGGGACTTGGCTAGTGCATTTCTTAGCCACTTTCAGCTTCTGGTCCGATATGATTTTAGAACGGACTTTTTATCTACCTTTAGGCAGAACAAGGCTACCCACATCTTAGATCATATCCAAGAGTGGAGGAGGTGAAAGACCCTTATAAAAGCCACCATCCCTCCTGAGTTCTTACTAGAGTGGTTCCTTAAATCCCTGTTGCCCTACATATCTAAGGATGTATCCACCTCAGGAGTGACGAATGAAGAAGAAGCCATTCTCAGGGCCCAGCAATTGGATTTGATTTATTCACAATCTGGGATCTTGTATGAGATTATCCCTGAGGCACCGAGGCCTACCCACGATGCGGAGAAGCCTAAGCCTGGACCCCATGCCGATGGTGTGGTTGGGTCCGTAAACTCTCCCAGCGTAGAGTCTTTGGCTAAGCAACTTCATCAGTTGTCCATCAATTAATCTATGATGGAGGTAGCGAAGGCTTCCCCCTCCCCCTAGAGTGCAAATTTTTTTGCACAAACCTCTCAGAAGGGAAATCAGCAGCCCAGTGGGAAGAAAAAGAGAGGAAATAAAGGAGAGGAAACCAAAACAAGCAGAAACCCATGAATAGTGCTGATGGGGACAAAAAAGAAAAGAATAAGGTTAAGTTCCCATGTAAGTTGTGCCATAAGGATCAACTTACTCACCTTTGTCCCCTTATGGAACAAGCCCAGAAGGTGCTTAAAGCTCAACAACCAGCTGTCCTTAAGGATCCTTTTCCCCAAGGGAAAAAATCTGCTTCAGCTTCTAATGTAGTAAGAGGCACTCAAAATGCCCTTGACCCAAACTATATCAACATGGTTCGATCTTTGACTTTGTTACATACAAGGAATAAAAATTATGAGAAAGAGACTTCTGAGAAGGGTAAAGCTATAGGTGAAACTTCTAACCCTCTCACAATAGAGAAGCCTGCTAAAACTATGCCAAAGATACCGAAAGGTGTCTTCAAGAAGGCCTTGCATAACCCTAATGCTAGGGCTGCTTCAAACTACTCCATGGTTGAATATCTAGCCCAAACCCCGTGTGCAATGTCAGCTTTAGAGGTGTTACAGAGTTGTCCCGCCCAGCGGGATTCCCTTTTAACAGCTTTAGGCAGCATGGACTCATTGAGTCTCATGGAAAAATTTCATTTCTCTGATGTTAAAATTCGCCTACCTTACCATGTAGCCTTATCAATAGATGGCATCCATGGTGGAAATACCATTGGAAGGGAAGTTGTTGATGAGGGTGCTTCTACATGCATTATGTCCTTGTCCTGTTGGAAAGCTCTCGAATCCCCAGACCTGGTCCCGTCAAACACTCTACTTACTGCTTTCGATGGAAGGTCCTTCCATCCGCATGGTATCTTGCCAGCTTTTGAAATTAAGCTGGCAGGGAAAGCAGTGTCTGTTGAGGTGGAAGTGATTGATGCACCTTTGGACTATAATCTACTTCTAGGAAGAAACTGGACTTATGCGATGTCTGCTATTGCATTGGCCGTCTTTCGTGTAGTGGTTTTTCCACATGAGGGAAAGTTGGTTACTATTGACCAACTTGATTTTACTTGAAAAGGCCACTTAGAGTCTAATGAGTCCGCTGTGCCATTGGTTGATCAGTTCCAACCTGTTGCATAGAGCTTGGGGGTTGGAATGTACACATCACTGATGGGCACATTTGATCTTCCAACCCCAGTTAACTATATTGGTTCTACTAGTGTGGGGAAGTCCATAACCACGGTTGTTGATAGGACTGATCCTTGGGTTCTCCCTTCCCCCCACGAACCAGAGGTGCCCTTATCGGCAGTGGAAGTAGCTTACCAAGATACCACTCAAACCACTGTTGACCCCATTCCGGATCCTCTCACAGTCTCGGAGGACCTGGAAGAAGTCTATTTGCCTGCATAGGCAGAAAACTCTTCACACTCTATGGACTGTTTAGATATGGTTTTACCCTCTGATGAAGCAATCTTGGAAGCCATGAGTGGATGTGGTAATCTTCACCATCAATCCTATTTTCTTCCAGAACTAAGCAAAATAGAAAATCAAGAGTTTCATATGAGATTGTCAAAAGATGTTGATACACCCATCAATCCCTTACCCAGGGAAGGAATGTTTGCCGAGGGGAATATGGAAAATATTTCTTCCACTATACCTATTAACATCTCTGTAAATCCTGATGTCATGGAAAACATATACATAGGTGCAAACTGCTCTCCTGAAGAGATTGCTATCTATACTGCCTTGTTTAAGGAATTCCGCGATGTCTTTTCCTGGTCATATGAGGAGATGCCAAGCATAGATCCATCAATTGTTGAACACGAAATCCGAACATATCCTGATGCCAAACCTGTTCAAAAAAATTTAAGACCTGTTAACCCGCCCAAAGTGGTGGCTTTGAAGGCCGAAGTTGAAAAACTGTTGAAGGATGGTTTTATTTATCCCATAGCTTTGACAGAATGGGTATCCAACGCTGTTCCTATTGATAAGAAGCAAGGGACTATCCACGTCTGTACTGACTTCAGAGATTTGAATAAATCCTATCCTAAGGACAACTATCCCACGCCATTTATAGACCAGATTATAGATGCTTGTGCAAGAAGTGAAGTGATCTCGTTTATGGATGGTTTCTCTGGATACAATCAGATTCAAATAAAACCAGAAGACCAACATAAAAATACTTTCATTTGTCCTTGGGGTACCTATGCATACAAGAAAATGCCCTTTGGATTGAAAAATGCTAGGGCAACCTTTCAACGGGCTATGAACTTTTCCTTCCATGATATTAAAGCCATTGTCGAACCTTACCTTGATGATCTTCCTGCACATTCTCGTAAGAGGATTCAACATCCAGATCACTTATGGTTGATATTTGAGAGATGCAGATATTATAAAATCTGCTTGAATGCCCACAAATGTGTATCCTGTGTCGAGTTAGGAAGATTGCTCGGGTTCATTGTCTCTAATAGAGGCATCCAGGTGGATCCATTAAAAGTAGAGGCCATTGTAAATTTGCCGCCTCCTCATTCTATCAGGAAACTTCAAAGCCTGCAAGGGAAGTCTAATTTTCTTCGACGTTTTATTGCTAACTATGCCAATATTACCAAGGGTTTCATGCGCCTGCTCAAACAGGACACCCCATTTGTATGGGATGAAACTGCACAACTCGCTTTCGAGGCATTGAAAAAAGCTTTGTTGTTGGCACCCTTACTACGTCTGCCAGATTATTCTAGGGATTTTATATTATATCTAGCCGCGTCCGAGTCGACCATTGGGGTAGTGCTGGTCCAAGAGGATGATAAGCTCATAGAGCATGTTTTTTACTATCTTAGTTGTGCTTTGGTCGGACCTGAACTCAGGTACTCCCACGTTGAGAAATTAGCCTTAGCAGCTGTCTATGCTGTTTAGAGGTTATGTCACTACATTTTACTGAGGACCACAACAGTAGTGGCGGATGTGAATCCGTTTCAATATGTTTTATCCCAACAAATTGTTGGGGGAAAATTCAACAAATGGATAGTCATTCTCCAAGAGTTTGACTTGGATTTTCAATCCACTAAGTTTAAAAATTCCTTAGTTTTTACTGAGCTTATAGTAGAATTTCCTACTGAAGAATATGTAGCCATTGAAGATGACTCATTCCCAGATGAGCATATCTTCTTGATATCCACCTCTAATCCTTGGTACGGGGATATTCTTATATATCTACAGACTTTGAAGTATCCTGCAGCTTCCTCATGGGAGGAACGACGTAAATTACGCCTTCATGCTAAGAAATACCTCATCATAGGAGATACATTATATCGAAGGGGGGTAGATTCCATTTTGCGTCGATGCCTTACCCATGAGGAAGCGGAGCTTGTATTGAATGATTCCCATAGTGGAGCATGTGGGGGTCATTTATCTGGGTTAGAAACGGTCCAGAAGATACTACGTGCCAGTTATTTCTGGCCCATGATCTTCAAATATTGTGTGGAAGAAGTGAAGCGCTATCATCCTTGTCAGTTTTACACCAGGAAAATGTGGTCACAACCTGCTCCATTGTTTCCCATTGTCTCGGTAGTCCCCTTCATGAAATGGGGGATTGATTATGTGACATGTAACCCAGCCTTGACTGGGGGGCATAAATATATTATTGTTGCTGCTGACTATTTTATGAAATGGGCAGAGGCAATGCCTACTTTTAAATCCGATGGGGAAATAGCATGGTTTGGTATACCCAAAGTGATTGTCACTGACCATGGTAGTCATTTTCAAAATAGCATGATGATGAAAATGACCACTATGCTTGGATTCAGACAAGAACATTCATCTTCATACTATCTGCAAACAAATGGTCAGGTTGAGGCTGTAAACAAGACTTTAAAGACTATCCTTAAACGTACAATTAATGCAGCCAGTTCTAACTGGCACATCATGTTATAGCCTGCTCTTTGGGCCTACCGAACTAATGTAAAAACTGCTACGGGTTTCTCCCCCTTCCAACTCGTCCATGGAGTGGAAACAGTTACCCCGATTGAGTGTGAAATCATGTCTCTAAAAATAGCTATTCATGTGTTACCTGATACAACAGAGCTTGAGGAACATCTAGTACATTTAAAACACCTTGATGAACAGTGTAGAGATGCACTGACTGCTAATCAAGCTCACAAGAATAGGGTCAAAAATCAATATGATAAATCGGTCAAACCTTGGGTTTTCTCTAAGGGGGAACTTGTCTTGCTTTGGGACCAAGACAAAGAACCCCTGGGGGCAGGAAAATTCAAGGCCATGTGGTTAGGACCTTATGTCATGTCGAAGGTCTTAAAGAAGGGCACATATGAGTTAATTGATTTTGATGGGAACAAGCTACCTGGGCCTAGAAATGGGCTCTACCTGAAGAAGTACTATGCTTAGGCTTAGCACTTTTTCTTGTATTTTTATTGTATGTATTTTTATGTACATTAGTTTGTTGGTTTTGTTTTTTATACCATCTACTGGTTGTTGCAGATGTCTTTTGAGAGGTATATAGGGTTTGCCGATGGCACCAGCCACCACACTTGTAATCTAGCTTCAACAGTGTGGGTCATTTATTCTCCCTCGGGACAGCTAGTTGCCGCAGGAGGCGCTTGCTTAGGTTATGCTTCTAATAATGTTGTTGAATATAGGGTTGTAATTGAGCTTCTATGGGATGCTTTGTCACATGGTATCACCCAGCTCGAAGTCCGTCTGGACTCTCAACTGGTGGTTTCCTAGCTCAATCGAGCTTATTAGGTGTGAAACCCTATTCTATTACGTTAGTTCATGCAAATTAGGTTATTGGAAATAAATTTTGAAGTTATTATATTCAATCACATTCCAAGAAATTAGAATTCATTGACTGATGCATATGCTAATAACATTTTAGATTGGCATCTAACACACATTTCATAAAAATATACAGCATGCACATAAAAAACATATGTAAATAAAATGACAACATATATATATATATATATATATATATATATATATATATATATATATATATGTAAGTATCTATCCATAGATAGGTCGAGTCTGATCCTCAGATCCATTCATAACTGTATAATATACAAAAATATACAAAATGTGGATCGTAGTCCATCAAAATGTCCTAGATCTAAGCAGGACCACCTTGGTCCCCATGGTCTCTCTGTACTTGAGCTTCATCAGCCTCTTCAGCTTCGGCAGCCTCCATAGCATCTATGTATACAAGAACCACTCTAGCAACTCGCCTCAAAGGCGTAACCAGACAAGTGGAACTCCAACCACAAACTCCTGCATGACGGAAGGGATATGCTCTATCCACAAAGTGGGAACTCTTTGGGTAAGCTTGGCCAGCTTCCCCTCTAGAACCCTAATAAGCCCCGGGTCTTCGCCTACGATAGGACAAACAAACATACATGGATGCCCCTCAGGGAAAACCGATCCAATATCTACATTTTGACATGTTTATAAGATTAAGACTTGTACACATATGTATATATCTATCATTTTAAAATTCATAAAATTTTAAAAATGTAAAAAATTTATAAAAAAAAATTGCCTAGCTCTCCCCATGCTCCTCCTAGAGGGAGGAAAAGGTTTGGATCACCTCGAAAATCCATGCCAGCATACGGAAACTGATCTAGTGCTGGTAGCTGTTGCTCCCACCAGATATAGAAGTCATCGTTGTACACACTATGCACCGAGTCTCCTCCTCCTTGATGGAGGAAGAAGTCTCCCCATCTGCTCAGCCCTGGCTGACGTGGAGATCGGACTGGTAGGAGTATGGCGGGGCTCAACCCTAGTACTCTCAAAGAAGAGGAAGGCAACCAATATGCTAGAATACCCAAAGTTCTTTCACCTTCCTCTCTTGCAATCAAAGAGTTGTCTTTTCATAATGGGGACAACTCCTGAACACCAATCATACAGGTCACCATGTGTACAATCCACCGCTAACCTCATTTGGTTCTGTGTAGCTAAATGTAATCAGGAGGATCCTGCAATCCTCACGATGGTGCTCGTCAGTACCTATAGTGTGAAATCATGGATATGTGTAATAGGGACACATATCCCTCTCTTCTGGGTACCTGATGCACAAAACACATCAATGTAGTTCTGGACAATTAAAGGATCACTGCCCCTGCCAGTGCCCTCTAAGTTGATCAGTGCTTGTCGTCGTGACAGGCCGTTAATAAAATACATGTCCTCGGAAGTAATTTCCAAAGTCTCACCCTGTAGGTCAAACATCCCTAAATCATGATTCCAGTAGTTTATCATGAACTCCAATAGACGGACATTGGCCCGCATGGGTGATGTGCAAAAGAAATTTAATAACCCACTTGTTCGTAAAACATGTACGGTGGGTGCACTTTGGAGCACTTCTTGGTCCATATTTTCATGTTCCTGTTCCCTCCATTCCAACACCATCTTCACACCTAGCAAAACAAGTATTATGATTCATCAATTTCATAAAAAATTTCAAAATTTTTGCCTTCAATTATCTTTTTATCCTTCACGCTATACATGCGACTGTCTAGTTAGACATGTCGCGTACTGTACGCGACTATCTCTAAAGGAAACCCGCGTACAGAACGCGTGTATGCGAGTTCTTACATTGTGAACCCGCGTACGCACCGTGACATGCTTTAGGATGATTCAAACAATGAAATTGGGACTCAAAATTAAAAATTGCTAGGATCAAATTGAGGAGCTCGGGGTGTAGGCTTACCTGCAACTTGTGGAATTTGATTTCGTCCACTACATTGTCCACACCGATCGAATGAAGGTAGAGGTAAAAACTTGCTTCTTATGGGTAAAATTCAAAATGGTGAGGTTTTTTTTTTATTTTGAACTATTTATAGAAATTTTATTTCTCAAAGTGGGTTTTTGCTATAGTTTGAAATCTATTCAACTAATAGCATATCTCTTTTTTCCTTGCAACAATTTTTTCATCATTATAAAGTGTTTTTTGCTTCCATAGGGTGGTTTTGACATTTCTAATGCATTTTTTGCATCTATACTTGATCCACATTAACCTTAGCAATCAGAATTTTTCCATGGACTATGGTATTATAAACCATTAGTTCCCTATTTCTACCATTGTTCTTCCATGGATAGGACCCTTTCTTCATGAGTATCCTCCTTTAAAACCTATGTTGTCTTTTGATACTCATGCCAGAGCCGTTATAGGTACAGGGGAATCCTTTTAGCTATTTTTCACACTAAATAGAGCTTCTTTTTTAATCTCTTTTTACAAGCTATCCCTTTATATGATTCCTCGCCCTTATGGAGTTTCTTTAGGCCCAGGTCTAACTCCTTCAAAACAGACTTAACTGTCGAGTTAACTTGTCCGTTCAAGCTCGTTAAGAATATGTGAATGGGCATCTGCATCAGTTGTAGGTTATCTCTTTCTCGGACCATGCGAAATAATACGAGAAAGGATCCCTCTCTTTTCTATTTGAATTGAGAAGAGTATTCTCAGGCATAGGTTTATCACTTTTCTGGACCTGAGGGACTAAATTTACAGAAAAGGAACTCCCGGTATGAGCTTAGTTTTCTCTTTTTTGTGCTCTGGACCTAAACATGAAAAATATTATGAGTGTACTTTGTGTCCTTGTCATGCTCGTTAAACACTTAAGAACAAAGCAACGAGTTTATTATTGTAAGCCCCATTTCTCATAATCAAATGGATCGTTCCGAGTGATCTTTCTTTCCTTCACACTCGTAAAACTCAAGCTATTCATGTTGTTCTAGAAGGAGCATTGGGTAGGTGGTAATTTAACCTTTTTCTGACCTCCTTGACTAAGTATGGAAAATGTTCACCTTTTCTTCTACGAAAGTTAAGAGAGTTCTTCTGTTGTATGTTTTATACTTTTTCGGCCTCAAGAGACAAAATTGGACAAAAAAGGACCCCCTTGGAGTCTTCTTTGGAGTTTTCAGACTCTCTAAATGTGAAAACACTGACTGAGCATGTACTAGTTCGGGCTCATTAAATCCACAAATCAATGGCACTATCAAGCATTATTTTCTCTTCTCTTCAAGCTTGTTAAAAAATGAAGAGGGATCCGAGTTGACTTTCCTGGACTCGTTAAAATTTAACAGGGAAGGAAAGGAAGAAGTTTTCTCTTGTTTTCAATTAGTGGTAGCATGTTATCCTTGAACATAGTACTCTCTATTTTTTTCGATACCCATGTCTCAGTGTTCACTTTCAGTTCAGTTATTACTTCGAGTTTACTACTCCTCCTCTTGCCCGTTATACTTGGGGAATCTGATCATGTCTCCTACATGACAGATAAGTCTAGTTGTTCTATCTATGAGTTTAAAGCTGCCTTGGGTCATCTCTGTGTCGTGCTCACTGTTCCAGGATTCAACCCAATGTTTGATATTTATTCTGATCCCATCATTGTTATATCTGTTATATATTGTGTCTCCCTTCTTTTTCCTAGTTCCTAGTCACTCTTGTGATCCGTTGGAGGATCTATTGCCTTCCTTATCACAGCATGGTTCCGTTTCAGTACTTCTTGATGATGAAGACCTATATTTTTTACGATAGTACCTTAGGATTCACTTTTATCATTGGTGAATTCCTTTTCTTCAGTTGTCCATTATCACCTATTAATTGACAAACTGTTGAATCCTTTCCATGTCCGACTTCAGCCTACATTTTATTCACATGGCTTGGATTGTACTGGTTCTTTGGGATTATTTATGAAGACCTTAGTTCCTCACCTATGGACTAAGTTGCGCAAGATTATGTTCCATTTATATACACAGCTTCCAGATCTTTGAACACTCATCATTATTGTATATTGTGGCTTTGATCCATCTTTGTAATATACAGTTTTGTACCCGTATCATATGATGTACTCAAATATTGTAAAGGAGCTAGTGTTCCAGTATATTGAACATAGCATCCTCATATATGAATTTGTGTATAACATTATTATGTATTTGTTTCAGGTACTACCTCTGCTCCATTGGATTTCTGAGCTCTCCAAAGATAAATATTATAATGTATTTCGTCCATCGCTTCCCTCTGACCTCACACATTAGGGGGCATCTGTTATCCACCCAAATGGCACTTCTCCGTTCGAGTGCCGACATTTCCTATGTTGGCACACAAAAGGGCATTTATGGATTGAAGGTTTCCTAAAACACTATAGATGGGCATATTATGAAATACATTAATTATCAATCTAGCTTTCCATTTTACCTTTAAATATGCCAATTGTTGTACGCGCCTTTTCCTATATGCAACTCGTGTACATACATGACTTTTCCTACAGCATGTCACATATTATACGCAAGTATTTGTAATTGCAACCCGCATACAGATCTGTATGCGGGTTTCTCTTAAAGAAACTTGCGTGTCATACGCGGATTTCCAGTATCAATACCCACGTACACTTTCCTTTGACATTAAAATAATAAATCATGATTATTTGAGATTTGTTAAGCCCTTAACTATAACCATCTTAACTGTCTCAACCTCCTCAACCCTCAAAACTGCCTTATTTCACTAAGTATAAATAAAGGCCTTGGGGAGGGTATTAATGAATCATACTTGGAGAAAAAAGTTATGCCGGTGGTGTCTATTCAGAAGTCTTTGGAGTAGAGGAACTCAGAATCCTTTGGTTGCAGAGAAGTCCTTGTCTCAGGAGTTAGGTTGTAACCTTAACTCATTCACTATTGTTAATAAAGAGAATCCTTCTTCCAAATGTGTTTGAATGTATTTCATGTATCATGGTTTGATGAATATTTATGATTAAGCACTATATATCTTGTTTATCTAACCTTCCCTATATACATGTATAAGCTTGCACTTGGAGGATTTGCTCTTTATAGGTGAAGGAGAAACATCCCTGAAAGCTTTGAAGGAGAAGCAGAGTGGAAGAGGACAAATCTAGGATCAACCGTCGTGAATCGGGTGAGTTTATCTTATCTTCTTGTTTCCTTTCTGTACTCTAGAGTTGATTGCCTGCAAGTTTTAAGAGTATGTTGGTAACCCTATACCTTCTGTTATAAGGTGTTGATTCATGTACAATAGAATGACCTTTGGCATTGATGGGTTCTGTATATTTGACTCCACCTTTTGACAACACCAGTTGGTTTGAAGTACTCAATATGAATATTCAGCGGTATCCTTTCCTGCAACATTTGGGACATCATTAGGCTCTAAAGTCTTCTTGTATCCTACAACAAACAAGGGATTGATCCAACAAAATGTCATTAGACTCCAAACACTATCTCTCGAATACTGAGTTAACTAATTAATATTGCTATTCCCATGTTGAGGATTTTGCTCCATGTTAATATGACCATTAGCAAAGAGCTAGTTGGGTGGTGGGAATTTATTGATAAGTGATTGTTGAATATCATCACGTTGGTGATAACAAAAAAGGTTCAATAAAAGGTTAAATTTGCCTCGGAGTGCATTGCAAAACATAAAGGTGCATAGGGGAATAGGCAGTAATGCAAGACTTTGGATTTGATTATAAAATATCATATGATGTCATAGAGACAAGTTAATGTCTGCAATGCTTTGCCAATTATAAAATAATTATATTTTAGCAATGGGTATGTGCACTCAATAGTGACAAAATTCTTTTCAAACTGTCATAAAGAAAACACAATAAACTTTCCATTGTATAATTTTGAACATAGAAGATTGTTAAAAATGTAAACATTACAGATGAAAAAGACATTGAGATTACCTGTGATGGTTGAAGGTTACTTCTGTACATATAGTGTTGGATTTGTTGCACTGGTTGATGACTTTGATGCATTTTGTCACTGTTGGAAGACTATGTGGGAGTGACTTTGATGCAATACTCAGAAAAAATGGCCAAAATGACATAGACAACATGAATTGGACATGTGGTAGGCCCACCCCATTATGATGAACATCACAAATGGCCACCCATGCAAAATGGAAGGTAACATAGGGCACACTGAGTGAAGGCACACCACTAGTCATCTTGGGATGCACATAGGAATAATGTGAAAAGTGGGGCCCAAGAAATCGAAAAAATAAATGGGATATGATAAAAAAAAGTGAAAAACAATCAATGAGATTAGTTTTGCAATTAAAAACTACACATAATGTGAAATATTGTTGATAGAAACATATCTACACCCACTTGAATACGGAGGATAGTCTTATATAGACAAAGAGTGGTAGATGTGAACAACAACAGATTACTGCACCGAATCATCAAGGAAACATTGCAGAGAATGAAGAATACATGGGGCTTTAGTGCAAAAGACGGAAGAAGTTTTGGGACCTAAAAAAGGACTACCCTTGGGGTTAAAAAAAGCATTGAAACTGGGCATGTGTGACTGTTATAGGAGGAAGAAATGAAGGGAGATGGAAGAGATTTATGTTCCTTGAAAGAAAAACACATCTTGGCTCAAATCAAGACAAGCTTGAACAATATAATATGCTAGACAAGGAGATGGAAGAGCCTAAGGAGGAGTGGAATAGCAGACTTGCTAGGTATGCGATTCTAAGGAGGTAGAAATCAAATAACAATTCCTTCCCAATGTATCTCTTACAGCAGCACATAAGAAAGGAATTATTGTTCGAAGAAAGAGGATGGTTCACAATGTTTCAGAGTAGCCAGTAGGAAAATACCACAAGAAGGGCATCACAAATTATGCACCTCAAAGGAAAACTATTATGAGCAAACCTATAGGTCCAAGTTGATTACATCATGGAGCACATCATTCAGCGAAGTACTTTGTTAAATCTTGGTCAAACACCATTATATGAGTATCCACTTTTGTAATATTAGTCATCATTTATTTTTTGAGTTGGCATCTTTGTCCTTCGTAATTATCTATTCTAAATTTAGAAAGGCAGGACACCTCAAGCTGTAATGCCTCCATCCTTGCTGCTGCTGTCTAAAACTTAATCATGGGTTTTGTCATATTTTTTTGCACTAGCAATGTTTTTCCAAATTTCATTGTTTCCAAACTAAAGGCTCGAGCATAAACAAAAAACAAAATAGAATCTAGCTGGTGTCTAGCCCACTTGAATGGTATGAGTTTCAAAGGAATGAGGATGGGACCAGCTCCTGCACAATTTCGACATAAATCCAGAGAAATACTGGTCTATATTGTGCAGCTCCCTAAGGTGTAATTCTTTGAATCATGTCCCTAAAAAAATTGGACCATAAATTTTAGGGTGCCAAACTAATCTCACTATTCCAACTTCACCAAGGGAACAATGTCATCCGGATCTTCCTACTGGAAAATCACACCAAATAACCTATTTTTTGCATTAAAATTTGATTCTCGAATCACTGGGAATTAGATGAGATTGTTAACAATGTCAAGTTGGTTATGCTCAAGTGGTAAATCAATCCAGTTTCCTTCATAGAGACCTGGATTTAATTCCTCGAGAACATGTTGTTGTCTTGATGCAAACAATTGTTGTTCTATTTTGTAATATCTTATGGCTTACTAAACCTAAACAATTCATTCTAGGTAATGAATCTCAATGTACAATGCCATGTGCAAATCCTTAGTGATTGTAATAGAAAACACCCATCGAGGTCATTGCATCTAAGCAGGATTGACAAAGGGACCTTTACCAAAAATTTAAAATATAGTAGTAATAGATAGTTCACACCATGTACCTGAGGCATAAAGGTCTTAGAACGCTGCGATGTATCCAACTTAGACTTCTCAAGGGTGACTCCCCCAAGAGAACTGTAACCCTTCTTCATCATCCAGGCCATGTAAATGAAAGCATTGGAAAATTCTAACGAACCACTCGAATTTCTATGAAATATCATTGTAGAATTATCATCTACCATGCCAGACATACCCACAGTCATGGCCTCGACCCAAACCCTCGAAGGAACTCGAAATTTATGAACAACCTGTAGATTGGGAAAGATATTGATGCAATTGATTCATTTATACATGTAGAAAAAAATATCCAAATAATGTCTTCAAAAGCACGGGCTTCTGCTCTTTCCTAGTTGACATCCTTTAAGGAGTTCAACGAACTATTCATTTCCACTCTGTCTAGATTGTAAATTCCAAACAGAAGACAGAAAATAAAAACATTTGTTTATGCCATATCCATTGGACAATCCCTGGACCTATTAACTTCATTTTATATTAACTCTATTGTAAGATCAACTTATGTTCTTGTAGAAACATTGATATTCTTCACAACATCATGAATGCCCTCTACCAATTCCTCCATGTGGCCAACTACTGACTCTATCCATTTGCGCAGCTAAGCAAGTACAAAAACCCATTTATTTCCCCCAAATTCTTTCCAACAATACCCAATATTAACTGCCATTAATTGAGCCGGACTCAGTTCTTTGGCTTGTTCCCATCTTATATCTCTACTTGACAATGTAGCCAAGGAGGCCAAGAGCAGTTCTCTTTCTTGTGTACTTGTGTCATCTGCAGACGTCATCCTTAAGGTTTCCATCCCACCAACTGAACTCAAAGGAAAACAGGACACTGCCACAGGAACCCATTCTTCTACATATGCAACATACAAGAGAAAAATATTATGTTGGAAATGTCTAATTTCCAGGAAAACAAGCAATAGCTTACCCTTAACATGATAAAATAACTGATAGAAAATCTCTTCAATTTCATACAAGTATTCAATCAAATTAACAATGATTTGTCAATAAAAGTTTCCATTCACCTGCTTGCTCCATTTGACATAATATTAAGGGTGGTCAAGAAAGATCTCTTTGCAGCCACTCGCATCTGCCCTCTCTCATGTTTCCTGTATTCACTTCTGCCAAAGAAAAGTCTTGATTGATTTCCTTTGAGTTCCCAATTCTCTTCCACACCATTAGAACAAGGATTTGGAAAATATGTGGTATAATCTTTGTAAAGCTATTGATAGTAGATGCATTTTGAAACTCCTTTTTTAGGAAATAATGTAGTAAGTGGGAAGTATCTGCCTTTGTCCAAACACTACTATCATTTAACAACACTGCAAGTAACATCACCAAAGCCCGTAAGAATGGTTCCTCAATATTATCCACTTCATTATCAAAGATAAGCCAGGAATTTAGAGGGTAGGATTTACCCAAAGTGATACCTTTTAATGCCCCTACAAGCAATATATTAATGATAGAGTTCACCATAATTTGTTGAGGATAACTTTGGTATCATTTTGCACATTCACATTAGAATGGCAAGAGATATTGCATTGCATTGCCTCCTGGCCACTTCCATGTGCATAAAACCTCTATTTCACACCATATTCTACAAGAAGAAATTTCATTGCAAATTAAAATTCTCATGTTCTCCATTGTGATGTGTGAAGTCTTCATCAGTGAACCAAAGAACAATTTATCTTTTCCAAGGGCCAAACCAATCCTGTCCACAAAAATTAGAAATCTCGTATGCATATTTTTCTACAAGTAAGTCCACAAATTGATCATCAATATAGACTCCAACCTCCGACTACATTTGAAAGGATTGATAGCTATTTTAAAGGAAACTCATGAGCTTTGAGAAAAATATACTTTACAGGAAATGCCAAAGTTTTCAGTATTCCCAGACATTGTGTTAAATTTAATGCCAAGTGGAAATTGATGACTCAGCAGAGTCAAGAATGTGGAATGTAATTCTGAATATTTAATTTTAAATAAATAAAAGTGGAGACAACAGCCTGGGAGAGCTGTTAAAAAGAGTGTTACTGGTCAAGTTGGTGGAAGGAACTAGGTGGAGAGCAAAAATACAAGTGGAAGCATCCTCAAACACTTCCTATGTTGTAGGTGGCAACTTCCCTACATTTGGGGTCATGATCCCCCAAGAAAGTGGGATCAAAGCAGGTGGCTCAATTAACGATAACTAACCCAAAAAGACCTAGGCAATCTTATTAAAAATGCCCAATGTAGAGAGCTGAGGCTGCTCATTCTAGGAGAAGAATCATTTAGGTGAATGCACTTCAAGGAATTCATTGGGAAAGGGAAGTTGGAAGGAAGGTGTTTAAGGGGTAAACTGCAGAAAGTTGATCTAGTACAGCTTTGCAACTGAAATATCTTACTGCAGTATGAAGAGTTCGTATTGAGTCTCAAAACTGGTACTTTGTTGATTGCTCCACCTAGTTCCAACCAAGTAGACTAGAACAGGCTCGGGGGTCCTAAGAAGTCACTGTTTGAGTGCGCTCCAAGAGTTGGTAGGGAGGAACGACCTCCCATTGCTGTTTTCGTCCATCTTTAAAAACAGGTTCTATTATCTTTTAATTTCTAGGTTATAGTTTATCTCTGTGTATGATCAATTATTGAATGACGTTATGTTATTATGTGTTGAAATATCTTAGTTATTATAGACTGAATCTGTACTATGATGAAAGATAAATCCTATCTGTGTTTTTCCCCATCTGGAGTAATCCAGATCGTACTCTAGCACAGGTAGTTTGTTTAAGTAAATGAAGTATAATAGGAATATAAATTAATCAAATATTTATGTTTTCAGAGTAATGAAATGTTACTTTTCAGTAGATAGTTGCTTTCTAGAAAGATTATTAATTTGTTTGCAGACATGTTATCAGAAATAGACTGTGTAAATAACATGTTAGTACAGAAAAATACTCATATTACTGATTGACATTAGTATGCTTAATAAATTGTTTTCTACACAGTTTCTATTTCCATAAACTGTACTTTTACATTGAAAATAGAGAAATTACTTTTATCAGTTGAAAGTTAAGAGTTTATGTCAATAAAAGATATAGACACAATACTGATAGCTTTTCTTTTTCTATTAGTTACAACTAATATTCTTGCATCTATTTGAACCATATTTAAATAATATGATAAAGGCTACAGTAGTCCTTACTCATCTTAAAATAGCAAAAGGACCGTAGTAACTTAAGGTTTTAAGTTAATATTATAAACTATTTTTCTACTTTTGCAGAACAGTGTAGTTATAAAGAATCCTGATAACTAAGGAGGTTCTTTCATTTTTGTGCTCTAAGTAAGTCTACAAATACAAATTGAATTAAACTCACACAAATATTACAGACTGCTTTCAGTCATAACCACTATACAAACAAGAACCAACATAAACTTAAGAATGTATGTTATACTTAAATAATAGTATTATAAATATAAATAATATTATTATTATTCTTAAACAGTGAATTATAGGTTAATAATTTATAAAAACAAATTAAAGAAAAACTATACAATAGTAACAAAAATTACAAGGTAATAACATAGGAAACATTATCCTATTTAAGTTAAAAGGGAGTAAACCCTAGCTCATGTTCTGAGCATAAATTATAAATATTAGAATATAAATTATAAATATTTTAGTACTGTAGTAACCTAAGTTATACTTAGGTTAATTTATTTTAAAACTACTGACTAAAAATTGTTATGTAACAAAGATAAACCACATTATTGACTAACAGGTGCAATTGCATTTACAAAAGAAACATAGTCTATTAATAACAGCATACATTTAATGTCGGGGTTCAAACCCTTAAAAAAAACTAATACATTACT
Organism: Pseudotsuga menziesii; assembly: GCA_001517045.1. Lineage (NCBI taxonomy): Eukaryota > Viridiplantae > Streptophyta > Pinopsida > Pinales > Pinaceae > Pseudotsuga > Pseudotsuga menziesii. The sequence goes on from LPNX010044495.1 coordinate 20,445, forward strand.
AGTACAGACATAATAACCAAATTCATATCAATTTTGTAATCATTATCATAAGAGTAATCTAAACCAAACAAGGGTTTACAGGTCAAACCCTAACTTGTGAATTTCATTAAATAAACAAGATTTACATCACGGTTGTGAGTACCAGCCTTCAAAATTTAATATATAAAACCCTTATAAAATACTCAAGTGAGTTCAACTTTATTAATATTCAGAAAGGGTAAAACCCTAAATTATACAGAGTATAGCATAAGCTCCTAACAACCAAAACAAGTTGCAGCAAAGCTACCTTTGCAAAATTCACAACCTAAACCAACTACGAAGCCAAGATTCGACAAATACTCTACACTTTACAATTGCATCCACCCTATCAAGGGTTTGAATGTAAAACATTCTTGCAAACTACCCGTAAAACAATAAAAGCACAATATAACTCGTGGCAAGACGAGAAACGGTATTCAAACCCTAGGCGAGTCCAACAACCACCTTAGCTATAAATAAGGGAGAACCCATCTTTCAGACCACAGGGCTTACCCGAGTTTGAACCACAAGCCACAGCTGTTGCAAGGGTTGTCTTCTTATCCCTATACAAGCTGCACTTCAACGAGCACCTACAGCAAGTGTAAACCCCTGTCAATAAAACATCTTACGTGCTAAAAGCTTGAAAGTATTCTATATTAAAACTTGCAGTATATGAAAGAAAGGTTTTTATGATTTGTACCTATCACTGGGAGTATGGAAAACCAATTTATGAGCACTATCACCTATAAATGGTACAATGGGGAACCTAACAACTCTCAAAACTTCACACAGTAGAGAGCTATGAAGAGCCGAGAAGGAAAACTGAAGAAATCACCAAACTACACGGGCTTTGGGAAGAAGGTTTCACAGGCAGCGAAACAAAGGTAGCAAGAAGAATAACTCCACGAATGGCAGGGAAATAACCAGCAACCAAAACCATTCACTGGAGAATGGAGGCAGCACGGAGTCAAGGTATAAGGCGACGGTGACCAGGAGAACGATGACCGCCGTGGGAGACAAGCCAAAGCAACCCCGGAGCCAGCGTAAACTGCATAACAATAATGCATTAGGTTAGGTTTCCAGTGTATTATATATTTTCTAGACGTGGACAGGATTCAACCATGTCACCATAAATTTATCCATGCAGTGAGGGTTGTGTCCTATAGTTCCTGTATGGAGACATTTTATCATTTGTTTGTTCATTGCAGCATGGGTTAAACTATAATAACATCCCAATAATATGTAACTAAACCTATAATCATTTGTACCGTATATTATATTAACCTAATCACCAGATTATTATTGTGGAGAGTTTATGTTGACCAAGCATGGTGTCACGTATAAACCATAAACATAAGCCCGATGTGGATTAAGCCAAAACCCTTGCTACCAACGACATTATATTGTTTTATAATAAACATCACCATAACGAGTTAAGCGGTGGCATAACCATATTCTAACATTGTTTTAATATGATAGAAAGCATATGATATATGTTATGTTTATAGATTAGGACAAAGTTAAGTCTTTAATATAGTTTTACAATAGTGCATGTTAACTATTACATGACTGTAGTGTCTCTAGTAGCAAAGCATTAAGACCCTTGAGTTGTTCCTTGCAAGCTTTGTGCATGATGAAGGTTTGGATATGAGTGCTTGGTAAGTTGGCCATTGATATACCACTCATTTTTATAGCTTGGGCATAGTAAACCCTTTTGCTTTAGGAATATTACAAGTCTAATACTTATAGATAGTATCTTATAATAATGCCAAAGAAGTTTAAGGCTAGAATTAAATACGTTATAATAACAAACCTTTGGTAGATTGAATGTTCATTGAACAAGTCATTTATGCATATCTATGAAATATAATTGAACTAATAGATCACATAGCATCGAAACTGTGAAGTAGTACAAAGCTAAAGATACGAGTATTATCACAAAATTCTGTCACATAGTTTCTGCGACATTACTTTGTTAATACTTGGGAGTATACTCAACTCGGCTTAATGCTCATGCAAAGTGTCTAGTGGACAGTAAGATATTTACAGAGGTAAAACGGATGACAGGAATAGGAATGATCCTATTAAATTTTCAAAAGTTAATAGAACGCAGAGTTAAACTTGGGAACAAAGTATTGGTAACCTTAAGCTCTTGTAGAAGGGTATAATGGTCATACTTTCTACACTCAAAGGTTTTTACTGTTCATAAGATAATAGGCTGTAAGTACCTTATAGAAATAATTTAAGGGACAATAAATATATAGGCAAGACAAGATATTATTGCAAAAATATTGTCAAGAAACAATGTTTAGGAGTATTAGAAACTATTTAGACTAAAGAAGAAATACTCATATCGGAGATTCTAGTGTTAGAGTCGCAAATATGCTGTACTGTCATTACATTTCTTCCAAGCTTGTTTATTTGAGCAACTGATGAAAATCAAATGATTTTATCTTACAGGAGCTATGTAGTGTTTAGCAGCTTATTGTTCTAAGCTTTTCAATTTGCAAACAAATTACTACTGACACTATCAGATCTTTTAAAAATATATACTCGATCGATCACACATGTAAAAACCTGTAAGAAACAGTATTCATCTGTGTTAGCACGAATGCTAAGTAAGCCCCGGATTTAAAAATAGATTCCACCTACTGAAATAAAAGAGCTAATCAGTAAACTGAAGAAAATAACGAACAAAAGGATTTTAATCTTGCTACGAAAAATAAACTGTTAAGTTATTTTAGAAACCAATACTTAACTGTTTCTTTATGCCAACTGTTAGCTATTAGTAGAACCGTAGGTTATAACATTTATTGTTAACTCAAAAATTTTAAATTTTTGTGAAAATTTGGGGTTGTGACATGTGGTATCAGAGCACAAGGTTCAAACATTAGGTCTTGATGCAGCCCGACTAGCTTTCATAAAACAGTAAATTAAATTATTATGCTAACGTATTTTAATATTTTTTTTTATCTTATTCAACAGAGAATTGTCTTTTTCTGAAGTTTAACAAGCAGGTATGGAAAGGCTGGGAGAGTATGCACAGGAGGAGTCTCCATCTACAAAAACAGGAAGTTTACCTGGATATCCTATACCAGATCATGTAACTACAAATTCCTCAGAGCTATTACAGACTGTAAAATATTTGAAAACTGAAATGGAGTCTGTAAAGGAAGAGAATGAAAGGATTGTGAGGGATCAAGAAGAGCTGAATCAGATCCTAATTGAAAAGTTTCAAACCGAAGGAAGGGGTAGAAGGTCAGAATCTGAAGATGCTAGTCATCCAAGAAAATCTAAAAAGATGAAGCATACAAAAACCGAAAGTAGTTCATCGTCAGAAGTGTTTGGTGAATGACAAAGTTACCATACTACTAGTGACAGTAGTGATGATGATCTGTATGTCAAGAAGAGTAAATATAAACCTTATAAGGAAATCTCAGGGGAATTCAAAAATATAAAACCACCAAACTTTAATGGAGAGACTGGGAAGGGGGAGGAAGCTGAGTCCTAGTTGTCCGGGATGATGAAGTACTTCCAAATATATAATTATTATAACCAGTTAAAGGCTAGGATGGCTATATATAACCTCTCAAGAAAGGCTGATATTTGGTGGCAGGATTTGAAGAGAGTTAAGGGTATAAAAGAGAAAGAAGTTAACTGGAGTACCTTTAAGCGGTATTTTAAAAAGAAATTTATGTCTGAGCAGTATTACAAGGAAAGAGCTAAGGAGTTCTATGAACTAAAGTTAGGTTCAATCAGAATGAAGGATCTGAACAACAAATTCTTAAGTCTACTTAGGTATGTACCCTACCTAGTAGATGAGAAACCAAAAGTATAGTGATTCCTTAGTTGTCTACCGTATCATATTAAAGATAGAATTGAACATGATAACCCAAATACTTTGGAGGAAGCTATGAGGAAGGCTAACTTTTGTTTTGAGTAGAATCGAAAGAAAGAAAGCTTGGCCAACTAGAAGGCTAAGAAAAATAATAATCAGTCTGAATTTAAGAAGAAGGATTTTGTGCCTAACAGGAATTTCAAGAATAATAAAGCCAAAAACTATTCTAACAACAAGAATTTCCAGGGAAATAGGAATAGTACCCCCAATAATCAAAACAATTTTAAGGGTAAAGAAATTGCAAATAATCATGGAAATTTTACCAAGAGTTTTGAGCGTAAAGAGCCTATCAAGTGCTGGGAATGTAATGGCCCACACTATGCTTCAGCCTGTCCAAACTGGAAGAAGACTGTTAACAACATTCATACCGTACAAGAGGAGATGACTGTTGGGGAACTAGCAAGGAGCATGCCCAGAATTAACGCAACCTTGTAGAACCGACAAGCTGAATATCAGACTTCCATGGTGGAAGTAGAAGGTATGATTAATCAGACCCCTGTAACTATTTTAATTGATCCAGGAGCTAGTCTTAGTTATATTGCACCTCAGATAGTGGAAAAATGTAAGTTATCTATCGATAAGTTTGAGAATTCATGGTTAGTTCAGTTAGCCACTGCGGCTAAAATAAAAGTAACTTGCTTTGTGAAAGAATGTTCTTTACTTATGGATAAACTTGAAACTGTTGTTAAACTTAATGTTTTTCCACTTAGCTCATATGATTTGCTGATTGGTATGGACTGGTTAGAACAGCATAGAATAATTTTAAACTGTTACGATAAAACTTTCACATGCTTAAACAATGATGAACAACTAGTAAATATTAAGGGTATTCCTAGAAAAACTATGGTAAGGTAGATTTCTGCTTTACAACTTAAAAGAGTTGTTAGAGAAGGATGTAAAGCTTACACTGTAACAATTACCAATGAATAAAGTAAAATTAAAATAGATAAGTTAAAAATAGAAGATATCCCTGTTTTAAAAGAATATGTTGATGTATTCCCAGAAGAAATTCTAGGATTACCTCCTAAAAGGGAATTGGATTTCACCATTGAGCTGGTACTGGGTGCAGTACCTAGCTCAAAGGCCCCTTACTGAATGAACATACTGGAACTTAATGAGTTAAAATTGCAATTAAAATAATTAATTGATAAAAAGTATATTCGGCCAAGTGTGTCTCCCTGGGGGGCACCTGTCATCTTTGTTAAAAAGAAAGATGGAACTATGCGATTATGCATAGACTACCGTCAGCTAAACAAGATGACTATTAAAAATCGATATTCGTTGCCCCACATAGATGATCTATTTGATCAATTACGTGGAGCCACGGTGTTTTCGAAGATAGATTTAAGGTCAGGATATCATCAAGTGAGGATTAAAGATGAAGACATCTTCAATTCAACATTTAGAACAAGATATGGTCACTACGAATTTGTCGTAATGCCATTCGGGCTTACTAACACCCCAGCGATCTTTATGTGTTTAATGAACAATATAATGCATAAGTATTTATATAAGTTTGTGGTCATTTTTATTGACGACATCCTAATCTATTCAAAAACTAAAGAAGAACATAAAGAACACCTAAAAATTGATTTGCAAGAGTTGCGAGAACATCAACTCTTCGCAAAGTTTAGTAAGTGTGACTTTTTTAAGGATAAGATTTAGTATTTAGGTCACGTAGTGACTAAGGAAGGAATTTCCGTAGATCCTGAAAAGATACGGGCAATCGAAGATTGGCCAGTTCCTAAAGATGTGACGGATGTTAGATATTTCATGGGCATTACCGATCACTACCATAGGTTCATTGAAGGCTTTTCGAGGATAGCCAATCCGATAACTTCCTTGCAAAAGAAAGGAAAGAAGTTCAACTAGAACCAGAAATGTGAAGAAATATTTAAGAAGTTAAAAAATTTATTAACCAGTGCACCTATTTTAAGAATAGCAGATCCTAATAAAGAATTTGTAGTATGCACTGATGCTTATAATGAACGCTTAGGCAGTGTTTTGACTCAATAAGGGCATGTTATTTCCTATGAGTCTAGAAAGTTAAAAATTCACGAAGAGAATTACGCAACATATGATTTGGAACTAGCAACTTTGATACACGCCTTAAAAATGTGGCGACACCACCTAATCGACAGAAAATTTGTTTTAATGACTGATAATAAAGGATTGAAATATCTTTTAGATCAGCCTAATTTAAATGCTAGACAAGCTAGGTGGTTAGCTTTCTTAAGCAAGTATGATTTTGAAATCCAGCATATAAAAGGTAAAGAAAATAAAGTTGTTGATGCATTAAGTAGAAACGCAAGGCTGAATTTTGCAACAACAATCAGCACTTATGTTTCAGACTTAGATGAACAGCTTAAAGAAGGGGTAAAACAAGATGAAATTTATCAGAAATTGCAAGCTGAAGGTAAGGAAAACCCTACAGAAAAATTTACAGTTTAAATGAAAAAGAGTTTTTACTGTATAAAGATAAACTGTATGTACCTAACGTACTTAAGGTCAAGCTATTAATTCTAGATGAAATCCATAAAACACCATATTCAGGTCATCCAGGTTATCAAAAGACTATAACCATGCTAAGAAAAGAGTATTTTTGGTCAAATATGAAAACTGAAGTCGCTGAATATATTGCAAGGTGTTTCGAATGTCAAAAGGTAAAAACCGAACACCAACATCCAGCTGGTTTGCGACAGCCTTTACCTATCCCTAGCTGGAAATGGGAAGTGATTACTTTAGACTTTATTATTGGACTGCCTAGAAATCAGAATCAGAATGACTCTATTATGGTAGTGGTTGATAAGTTAAGAAAGGAAGCTCATTTTATACCTGTTAAAACTACTTACAAGGCTACCAATAGTTGATATTTTTCTAAAGCGTATTTTTCGATTACATGGAGTACCAAAAGTCATAATCTGAGACAGGGATCCTAAGTTCACAGGAAACTTTTGGAAGTCCTTGTTTAAAGGATTAAATACAACATTGAATTTCAGTACTTCTTTCCATCCTCAAACAGATGGACAAACTGAAAGGGTAAACCAGGTACTGGAAGATTTATTGAGAATGTATGTGAAAGATCAGCCAGGTAAGTGGGAAGACTATTTACATCTAGTAGAATTTGCGTATAATAATAATTATCAGACATCAACTAGATTCAGTCCATTTGAAATTTTATACGGAAGAAAATGTAATACTCCTATCTCTTGGAGTAATCCAGTAGATAGATTGGTATTAGGTCCAGAATTGTTGAAAGAAATGGAGGAAATTGTGAAACAAGTGC
>LPNX010044495.1:27707-41089 GCA_001517045.1 Pseudotsuga menziesii
CAAGGAGACTTGAAAATAACTCCAAAGGGGTTCCAGGTAGGTGAACATGTGTTCATCAAGGTAAGGCCTAAGAAGAGCTCTCTAAGACTGGGGAGTTCTCCAAAATTGGCACCTCGTTACTGTGGTCCATTTGAAATTCTCTCTAGAATTGGTCAAGTAGCTTATCAATTAGCATTACCACCTAACTTAAGAGTACATAATGTTTTTCACATTTTCGTTTTAAAGAAATATATTCATGATGCTACTCATGTAGTTAATTGGAATGTTGTACAGGTGGAACCAAAAGGAGAATTTCTGGTGGAACCGGACTGTATCCTCGGGAGGAGGGAAATTACACTTTGGAACTGCACCATTGGATAGGTGAAGGTGCAATGGAAGCACCTTAGTCCTAAAGAAGCCACCTGGGAATTGGAAAGTAAGATGCGAGATGCATATCCAATTCTGTTCCATGGGACTTTGGAGGATGAAGAATAAATAACATCGAGGATGATATTATATTCTAAGGGGGTGTGTATGTCACATGCCCCAATTTTGTAAAATAATGTTATCTTATTTTAATTTTATTCCCAGACATTATGTTAAATTTAATGCTAAGTGGAAACTGATGACTTAGCAAAGTCAAGAATGTGGAATGTAATTCTGAATATTTAATTTTAAATAAATTAAAGTGGAGACAACAGCCTAGGAGAGCTGTTAAAAAGAGTGTTACTGGTCAAGCTGGTGGAAGGAACTAGGTGGAGAGAAAAAATACAAGTGGCAGCATCCTCAAACACTTCCTATGTTGCAGGTGGCAACTTCCCTACATTTGGGGTCATGATCCCCCAAGAAAGTGGGATCAAAGTAGGTGGCTCAATTAATGATAACTAACCCAAAAAAACCTAGGCAATCTTATTAAAAATTCCCAATGTAGAGAGCTGAGGCTGCTCATTACAGGAGAAGAATCATTTAGGTGAATGCAGTTCAAGGAATTCAATGGGAAAGGGAAATTGGAAGGAAGGTGTTTAAGGGGTAAACTACAGAAAGTTGATCTAGTACAGCTTTGTAGCTGAAAGATCTTATTGCAGTATGCAGAGTTGGTATTGAGTCTCAGGACTGGTACTTTATTGATTGCTCCACCTGGTTCCAACCAATCAAACTAGAACAAGCTTGGGGGTCTTGAGAAGTCACTGTTTGAGCGCTCTTAAGGAGTTGGTAGGGAGGAACAGCCTCCCATTGCTGTTGTTGTCCAGCTTTAAAAACGGGTTCTATTATCTTTTAATTATGGGTTATAGTTTATCTCTGTGTATAATCAATTATTGAATGATGTTATGTTATGATGTGTTGAAATCTCTTAGTTATTATAGACAGAATCTATACTATGATGAAAGATAAATCCTACCTGTGTTTTTCCCCATCTGGAGTAATCCAGATCGTACTCTAGCACAGGTAGTTTGTTTATGTAAATGAATTATAATAGGAATATAAATTAATCGAATATTTATGTTTTCAGAGTAATGAAATGTTACTTTTTAGTAGATAGTTGCTTTCTAGAAAGATTATTAATTTGTTTGCAGACATGTTATCAGAAATAGACTGTGTAAATAACATGTTAGTACAGAACAATACTCATATTACTGATTGACATTAGTATGGTTAATAAATTGTTTTCTACATAGTTTCTATTTCCATAAACTGTACTTTTACATTGAAAATAGAGAAATTAGTTTTATCAGTTGAAAGTTAATATTTTATGTTAATAAAAGATATAGACACAATACTGATAGATTTTCTTTTTCTATTAGTAACAACTAATCTTCTTGCATCTATTTGAACCATAGTTAAATAATATTATAAAGGTTACAGTAGTCCTTACTCAGCTTAAAATAGTGAAAGGACCGTAGTAACTTAAGGTTTTAAGTTAATATTATAAACTATTTTATACTTTTGCAAAACAGTGTAGTTAAAAAGAATACTGATAAGTAAGGAGGTTCTTTCATTTTTGTGCTCTAAGTAAGTTTACAGATACAAATTGAATTAAACTAACACAACTATTACAGACTGCTTTGAGTCGTAACCACTATACAAACAAGAACCAACATAAACTTAAGAATGTATGTTATACTTAAATAATAGTATTATAAATATAAATAATATTATTATTATTCTTAAACAGTGACAATTATAGGTTAATAATTTATAAAAACAAATTAAAGAAAAACTGTACAACAGTAATAAAAATTACAAGGTAATAACATAGGAAACATTATCCTATTTAAGTTAAAACGGAGTAAACCCTAGCTCATGTTCTGAGCATAAATTATAAATATTAGAATATAAATTATAAATATTTTAGTACTGTAGTAACCTAGGTTATACTTGGGTTAATTTCTTTTAAAACTACTGACTAAAAATTGTTATGTAACAAAGATAAACCATATTATTGACTAACAGGTGCAATTGCATTTACAAAAGAAACAGAGTCTATTAATAACAGCATACATTTAATGTCAGGGTCCAAACCCTTAAAAAAAACTAATACATTACTAGTACAGACATAATAACCAAATTCATATCAATTTTGTAATCATTATCATAAGAGTAATCTAAACCAAACAAGGGTTTACAGGTCAAACCCTAACCTGTGATTTTCATTAAATAAACAATATTTACATTACAGCTGTGAGGACCAGCCTTCAAAATTTAATATATAAAACCCTTATAAAATACTCAACTGATTTCAACTTTATTAATATTCAGAAAGGGTAAAAACCCTAAATTATACAGAGTACAGCATAAGCTCCTAACAACCAAAATAAGTCGTAGCGAAGCTACCTTTGCAAAATTCACAACCTAAACCAACTACGAAGCCAAGCTTCGACAAATACTCTACACTTTACAATTGCATCCACCCTATCAAGGGTTTGAATGTAAAACATTCTTCCAAATAACTCGTAAAATAGTAAAAGCACAATATAACTCGTGGCAAGATGAGAAAGGGTATTCAAACCCTGGGCAAGTCCAACAACCACCCTAACTCTAAATAAGGGAGAACCCATCTTTCAGACCATGGGGCTTACCTGAGTTTGAGCCATGAGCCACGGCTATTGCAAGGGTTGTCTTCTTATCCCTGTACGAGCTGCACTTCAACGGGCACCTGCAGCAAGTGTAAACCCCTGTCAGTAAAACATCTTATGTGCTAAAATCTTGAAAGTATTCTATATTAAAACTTGCAGTATATGAAAGAAAGTTTTTTATGATTTTTACCTGTCACTGGGAGTATGTCGAACCGATTTACAAGAATTGTCACCTATAAATGATACAGTGGGGAACCTAACAACTCTCAAAACTTCACACAGTAGCGAGCTACGAAGAACCGAGAAGGAAAACTGAAGAAATCACCAAACTACACGAGCTTTGGGAAGAAGGTTTCATAGGCAGCGAAACGAAGGTAGCAAGAAGAATAATTCCATGAATGGCAGGTAAATAACCAGCAACCAAAACTATTCACTAGAGAATGGAGGCAGCATAGAGTCAAGGTATAAGGCAACGGTGACCAGGAGAACAACGGACGCCATGGGAGACAAGCCAAAGAAACCCTGGAGCCAGCGTAAACTGCAGAACAATAATGCATTAGGTTAGGTTTTCAGTGTATTATATATTTTCCAGATGTGGACAGGGATCAACCACTTCGCAATAAATTTATCCATGCAGCGAGGGTCGTGTCCTATAGTTCCTACATGGAGACATTTTATCATTTGTCTGTTCATTGCAGCATGGGTTAAACTATAATAACAACCCAATAATATGTAACCAAACCTCTAATCATTTGCCCTGTATATTATATTAACCTAATCACCAAATTATTGTCATGGAGAGTTTACGTTGACCAAGCATGGTGTCATGTATAAACCATAAACATAAGCTCGACGTGGATTAAGCCAAAACCCTTGCTACCAACGACATTATATTGTTTTATAATAAACATCACCATAACGAGTTAAGCGATGGCATAACCATATTCTAACATTGTTTTAATATGATAGAAAGCATATGATATATGTTATGTTTATAGATTAGGACAAAGTTAAGTCTTTAGTATAGTTTTACAAGAGTGCATGTTAACTATTACATGACTGTAGTGTCTCTAGTAGCAAAGCATTAAGACCCTTGAATTGTTCCTTGCAAGCTTTGTGAGCGATGAAGGTTTGGATATGAGTGCTTGGTAAGTTGACCATTGATATACCACTCATTTTTATAGCTTGGGCATAGTAAACCCTTTTGCTTTAGGAATATTACAAGTCTAACACTTACAGATAGTATCTTATAATAATGCCAAAGAAGTTAAAGGCTAGAATTAAATACGTTATAATAGCAAACCTTTGGTCGATTGAATGTTCATCGAACAAGTCATTTATGCATATCTATGAAATACAATTGAACTGGTAACTCACATAGCATCGAAACTATGAAGTAGTACAAAGCTAAAGCTAAGAGTATTATCAAAAAATTATGTCACATAGTTTATGCAACATTACTTTGTTAATACTTGGGAGTATACTAAACTCGGCTTAATGCTCATGCAAAGTGTCTAGTGGACAGTAAGATAATTACAAAGGTAAAACTGATGACAAGAATAGGAACGATCCTATTAAATTGTCAAAAGTTAAGAGAACACGGAGTTAAACTTGGGAACAAAGTATTGGTAACCTTAAGCTCTTGTAGAAGGGTATAATGGTCATAGTTTCTACACTCAAAGGTTTTTACTGTTCATAAGATAATAGGCTGTAAGTACCTTATAGAAATAATTTAAGGGACAATAAATATATAGGCAAGACAAGATATTATTGCAAAAATATTGTCAAGAAAACAATGTTTAGGAGTATTACAAACTATTTAGACTAAAGAAGAAATACTCATATCTGAGATTCTAGTGTTAGAGTCACAAATATGTTGTACTATCATTACATCTCTTCCAAGCTTGTTTATTTGAACAACTAATGAAAATCAAATGATTTTACCTTACAGGAGCTGTCTAGTGTTTAGTAGCTTATTGTTCTAAGCTTTTTAATTTTCAAACAAATTATTGCTGACACTATTAGATCTTTTAAAAATATATACTTGATCGATCATACCTGTAAAAACCTGTAAGAAACGGTATTCATCTTCGTTAGCACGAATGCTAAGTAAGCCCCAAATTTAAAAGTAGATTCCACCTACTAACATAAAAGAGGTAATCAGTAAATTGAAGCAAATAACACGCAAAAGGATTTTAATCTTGCTACGAAAAATAAACTGTTAAGTTATTTTAGAAACCAATACTTAACTGTTTCTTTATGCCAACTATTAGCTGTTAGTAGAACCGCAGGTTATAACATTTATTGTTAACTCGAAAATTTTAAATTTTTGTGAAAATTTGGGGTTGTGACAGAATATTTCCTAATTCCTTCCTTTTCCATGCTAGTCAAAAATGTATGTTGTAGTACATTTGCGATCTTAGGATTTCATTGATCTGAGAAGCTATATTTTGTCTTATGTAGTTTCACAATGGAGTAAAATAACAATATAAAGGACCTCACCATTATCACATAGTATACAGAGGATTTTGATTATTTGCGTAAGAGACAAAAAGATGATGGGGACTGTATGATGACTTTTCTTTCCACAAGAGACTTGTCGAAGGATCTTGTCATTTGTCCTAATAAACGTGGAAACATAGCACGTTTTATCAATGGGATAAACAACAACACAACATAAGTGATAAACTATTTCATGGAATATTTGACTCATGTTACTTTGAATATTTTATTTTGATCAAAGTACAAGGAATGCATGTTAACTTTTAGTGTGCTGGTCTTTTTCTATTTTTTTCACATAAAAGTTTTAGGCTTCTTATCATCTTCTATCAAAATATGATTTTTTTATTCTATGCTTATATTGATGACCATATTTCAATACATGAAATAGAAAAAGAAGCAGAACTTGAACTGTGTTAGATACAATGTCGATGGTGAGTCGAGGGTTCTCCTTGTTGTGATAAAGGATATTTCCAAGGGGGAAAGATTGTACTATGATTACAATGGCTATGAGAAGGAATACCCAACTGAAAATTTTGTTTTATTTTGGGTCACTTCGCACAAGCAGATAAGTTCTAAAGTGGTTTAGAACCATATTCATTCAAGTTTTCTACTATGTTCATTCAACTGTCACTAAATTCATAATGGTCACTACTTTATAGAACTAATTTATTTGCTTCAAGTTTTTCGTAAATTCCTACATTAGGTTTTTAAAGATCAACTTATTTCCTACTTTTAGAAACTTGTTGGAGGCATTTGGTTCATACAAAGATTATGCCCCATCAAGAAATAATATGCATTTGAAGGTTCTATTCATACCATGGTCTGTCTTGTCTGAATTGCCTGAGTTGCAATAGGAATGTGGCCAGCCTACAAGTCTTGGTTGATTTTGATAGAAGAGCTACCCCTCCACTCAAACCATGTACCTAATCCAATGAAATTATACCATATCTGGTGCATACCCTCGGTCTATGTTTTTCGATATATTTCAAATGGAATAAATAAATAAATAAGGGTTCTACTCACAATCCCATCCCAGAGTGACAACAAAAATGTGAAAAAGGCATATTATTTCATATCAAAGTGGCACGAACAGATCCATTGCAGTGTTGGGTTTGGAGTGTTTTTTATTCTCCAAGAGAACCGAATGAATCGAAAAAAAATAACCAAGAACCTTGTTTACCCCTTTTACATGATGATGTTGTGAAGATAAGCTAAATGAGCAGAGAGAAGAATAAATACTAAGTACCTTGATAGTGATGCGACAATCGCTCTAAGGCCTCTATAACTTCTTCACGTGCTTCTTCACAATATTCCTATTCATCAGAGGGATCGCCATTTCCCCCCTCTCTCCCTTTCCCCTCCCCTTGCTCTTTCTGATTCTCCCTCTTTACAACACTCCAAGGACGACTATACTCTTCGACTCTACACCCCCGGTCAAAGGAAAGGAGTGAAAAGGCTTGGTTTTCTATCGCAACATTCAACTTGCAAATTGTAGGTGATCGTGACAAGAATGGCGGGGAAGTTAACAATACCCAAGAGAGTGCTTGAAAATGGAGCCAACTTTCACGCATGTTTACTCTTTTTCAATCCAATTAGGAATGGGTAAATGGTCTGACCCAATAGCCTCAATCAACACATCAACGGGATGGACCCCAAAAAGCAAAAGGGAAGTTGGCTCTTAATGATGATAGGACGGACCGATATGATCAGTAGCTAATGGTAGTCTTTGATGCAAAAGAAGTTTTTGCTTATAACAAAGAAGGTTTATGGAGGTTGTTGGTAAGAACAAATTCCTATGTTTGTTTTGTTTTGTCTTTAAAATTTATTGTTTTATTTATATAATACAACCAAAATATAGATAATCACTTTATATCTCTAGTAAATTTAAAAAACAACATATTTATCTTATCAACAAATTTAACCCTGGAATTCAAAGCTCTTACAGAAAGATTCATGTCTAAATCCTTTTCACCTAATCATCAATCATTCTATCTAAACATATGATGTTGCTCAAATAGTGTGTATTTCATCTTTTATTGACATCAAACTCTAGTCTGTTGTCTTCATACATTATTCCTACTTTGTCAAATGTTGTTGATCCTGGCAACATTTCTTCTACATCCATGGTCAAACTAGTCATAATTAGAATGTTGTGAGTAATTGCAACTCAGTTCAGTTGGAAAGTTCATCAAATAAAAATTAAGATTGTTTCTTTAAATGGAGATATTAAGATAGAAGTTTGCATGGAGAAACCTCAAGATTCATTGCAAAGGGTAAAGAAACACGGGTATGTTGGTGAAAGCTCTGTATGAATTGATAAATCCCTTAAACATGGTGTTAAAACCATATTTTCCTTCATAAATTTGAGTAAATGTGAGTGTTACTAAAGTGGATGTTATTTGTGAGCTCAATTTTAATTCTTAATTGTTAATTATTTCAAGATATTTTAGAGTGGCTCCAACCTCATCACTTTGACACTTTGTTACACAAACTCTACATCATTGAAGAGGATTCATTGCACTAGAGAAGCTTGTACAGTTTGCTTCTCATGACCTATTAAGTTCTATAGAATTTAGAAACCAGAATATAAGATATCCTAATACACCATTTTTAATTGTTCTTGATGGACATACATACCTGTTTGCAAAGCCACCAATTTCGCACAAGCTGGAAGAATAGCAGTGAATATGCCTAATCAAGTCTCATCCCCAAAACTAGCATTTCACTAAAGAGATTCAAGGATTCTCCCAAATGTTCAATTTTTACATATCCTGCCATTATCGTAGTCCAGGTAACCGCATCTCGTTCAAGAATTTTGTCAAACACTTCCTATGCATCCTCCATGCTCCCACATTTAACATACATATCAACAAGCACACTTCCCATAAATACATTTTGTCAAAACCCACTCCTATTTCTCTCGCCATGCACCTCCTTCCCTTGCTGAAGAGCTCTTAAGTTAGTGATCACTGGGAGAAAAGTGGCAAAGATTAACTGATACAACCGAATTCCTATTCACTGCATTTGGTAAAGCAGTTCAAGACATCCTCATAGAGCCGATGTCTTGTATAAGCTCCAATCACTGTAGTCCATGAAACAACGTTTCATTCCATTATTTCGTCAAAAACCCAATGAGCGTCCTCCAGGTTGTCGAATTCGGCATACATGGAAATAAATTTGTTATTCAAAGACACTTCCATATTAAACCATGTTTCAATCATCTGGGTGTGGACTATTTTAACCCATTTCACATATTTCATGTTAAGGTATCTTTGCATTAGACAATCGTAGGTTTGGGAGTCTGACTAAATTCCTGGGCGATTAATGAGATGCATTACACAGTCCTAGGTTTGGGAGTCTGACGAAATTCCTTAACGATTCATGAGATGCAAACTATTAGTCAATTCCTCCAATCGGTTATGAGTACATAGTATCTATGATATTCAAATATGGCCTTTGTGTCCAATTTTTTAGTTTTAATGGTGGCAACTTGAATGGTGAAGGTGGAAGTGAGAGTTAGCTTAGTGCTCTAAAACAATTTATTGCATGCCATTGTTGCGATGGCCACCATCCCAAATCATGTACTTTTATATTTAATTAAGTATTTTGTCCTTGGCCTATGTGAGGACTTATCTCCACCTCTATGAAGAGTATAGAGTTATTATTATATGCTTTCATAATACCCTCACATCATTAGCATTTTTCCATTTTTTAACCCATTTTTTTCTTAGTTATGAAGATAAAAGAAAATGTTACTTTCAAATTTTCAAAAAAAATCGAAAGTAATATCAACATGCTTCATTGTGTTTAAGTCTTAATGAGTGTTCTCTTCATTAATTTTGGCTTCTACCTTTTATATAACAATGGTTTTTTTTAATTATAATTATTTTCATTATTTAAAATTATGTAATTTTGGATTGAGTTTCTAGTTACTTTGGCATAACAATGTGTTTTCAATAAAGTGAAAAAAATGTATAACACTTTATGTTCGGGTACACAGGGTACTCTCAAAAGACCAAACACCTTGAGCAACTGCTTCACACAAATAGATCACAGACGAACACACCGATGTTTGTCACGTGGTTAAAACCCTCGAGAGGGAAACAGTCCATGGCCTGATCCAAATAGCTACTTGAATAAATTTATTATGCAAAAGAAATAAAGTTACATATGAGCTTCTCATAATCGATCAACTAGCCAAGGACCCTCCATGCTCTTTAAATAGAGATCATAGACCAATCAGGTGTTAAGCCATGGATCAATGGTAGGTATGATCTAAGAGAAGTTGAACCGTTGGATCACTCTATGTCTAGAACATATCATGACCGTCAGATTAGAATATTTACAAATGCATACTAATGCATACTAAAGAAACACACTTTTACCTAACGGATATATTACACAAGTTGATCTTAACTAAATCCTAACTGTCTAAATATCCTAACATCCCCCCTTAAGAACAACTTGGGATAGGATTGAAGGATTTACAAAAGTGACACTATTAGGAGAAGGAAGGAGGCATTAGATCCTATCCCCCCTTAAGGACACATTCATAAACTCCTAACATAGATCGAAGTTTAGAAAACTTCGCTTCTATAAGAGAATTGGTGAAGATGTCTGCAACTTGATCATCTGTAGGGCAATAGAGCATTTCAAGAACATGATCATGAACAAGATTTCCAATGAAGTGCATGTGTATCTCAATGTGTTTGTTGCGTTGATGTAGAACTAGATCTTTGGCAAGATTGATGGCACTTTGATTGTCACACAAAAGTGGAGTAGGTTGTTGCTGCTCGAATCCAAACTCTGAAAGGATCTTCTAAAGCCATAAAACTTTCTGACTGGTATTAATTGCAGCTCGATATTTTGCTTCTGCTGAAGAAAGAACAAAAGCTTGTTGTTTCTTACAAGCCTAAGTGATAGGTCTAGATCCCGGACTGAAAACATAACCTACAGTAGAATTTCAATCATCACGCTCATCGGCCCAATCTAAATCAATGAAACCAACCAACAAAGGTTTCCCCCCTGTACTGTAATGAATCCCAAATTGAATTGTACCTTGAGTATATCAAAGTATTATTTTTGCTGCTTTCCAATGACTTTCATGAGGACTTTGCATATAACAGGAAACACGACCAACGACAAAGGAAAGGTCAGGACAGGAATGAGTCAAGTATAAAAGACTACCAACATGCTAATGATACAAGGTGGCATCTACTTCAGGGGAAGTACAAGTGGTAGAAATTTTTACCCCAAACTAGAAGGGAGAAGGGGTTAGCTTACAATCTTCCATGTGGAAGCGATGAAGAAGGTCACAAGCATACTTAGACTAGGAAAGAAAGATTCCTTCTTTGGTTTGCAAGACTTGGGGACTAAGAAAATAATGCAAATGTCCTAAGTTTGGCATTTCAAAATTTTGCTTAAGACTAGATTTCACATGGGTTATAAGTTTAGGGTCACTATTAGTAAGGATAAGATCATCAACATAAAGAACAAGTATGATGAGATGGTTTCCAACTTTCTTGGTATAGACATTGGGGTCAGAATGGCATCTAGAAAAACCAGTGTCAAGGAGAAAGCTGTCCATTTTGGCATACCAAGCTCTAGGAGCTTGCTTAAGGCCATATAAGGATTTCTTAAGGAGACAGACAAGGCTAGAGTTATTCTGAACATATCCAGGAGGTTGTTCCATGTAAATTTTCTCCTGTATATCACCATGTAAGAAGGTAGACTTGACATCCATTTGATGGACTTACCAGTTATGTAAGGCTGCAAGGGAAAGAACAAGGTGGATGGAGTTCATTTTTTCTATAGGTAAAAAGGTTTCATTGTAATCAATCCCTTCAGCTTGGGAAAAACCTTTGGCAATTAACCTTGCCTTAAGTATTTCAATACTTCCACCTGATGCATACTTAGTTATGTAGATCCATTTACATCTGACAAGTTTTCTTCCTTTTGGAAGAAGAACAAGATCCCAAGTATCATTTGCCATTAAGGAACGATATTCTTCATCCATAGCTGCATCCCAATATGGATTTCCTGAAGCTTCTGCAAAAGTTTATGGAACATGATTCTCGAAAACTTGGGCCAAAAGAGAAGAGGCTCGTTGAAACTGAGAACGTGTTCAACGTTGATCTCTAGGATCATCGACAAGATCACCACCTGCTTCACATGTTGAATGGACCCATCAAGGAGGAATTAATGTTGGTACAATTGGAGGAAAATGAGCAGGCGGAGGTGGATTTTCATCCTCATTGTCATCATAAGAAACTGGAGTTGGAAACCTGTCAAGGAAGTTGGAAGAAGAAGGCACAATCGCCGAATCAGGCTCACAGGCCAAATATGGCACACCTGCCAAGTTAGGCTCGCGGGCCAAGAGATTTTCATCAAATTTAACATCTCTTATAATGATTATATCATGAGAATGTGGTTGGAGAAGTCTATAACCTTTTACATCTTCTAAATATCCAACAAATATGCACTTTTCACTTTTAGGCTGTAATGCTTTCTGTTTTTCATCCAGAATGTGAGCCCGTGCTTCACAACCAAACACACAAAAGTGACTTATATCTAGTTTCATTTTACTCCATGCTTCTTCTGGTGTTATATCTTGTAAAACTTTAGTGGGTGTGTGATTAACTATGTAATTTTCACAATTTACGCCCTTGGCCCAATATTGAAGACTTAGTCCCTTATATTGGATCATACAATTAGCCATTTCTTTTAAAGTGCATTTCTTCCGTTCAGATACACCATTTTGTTGTGGTGTATATGGAACAATGTGTTGTTGTTGGATTCCTTGTTCAGTGCAGAAAGTAGTGAAGTTGTTGTTAACATATTCTCCTCCATTGTCAAATCTTAACTTAATAATTTGATGACCATATTGTTTTTCAACAAGGTCCTTGTAGGCCAAGAACCTGTTAAATAATTCGCTCTTAAGTTTTAGGAAGTAAACCCAAGTGCGTTTGGAGTAGTCATCAATAAAAGTTAAAAAATATTTGAAACTAGAAAAGGATGCAGATGGAAGAGGGCCACACAAGTCACTATGCACAAGCTCCAATGGAACCGAGGTGTTCCAAGAGGCACATTTGTCAAAACGGTCCCAATGAAGTTTTTCGAGTACACAACCAGAACAAACACCATCCTTGCAAGAGACCATCGGAATACCAATCACCATATTGTCTTTACATAGTTGTTGCAATGAGCGATAATTTAAGTGATCAAATCACTCATGCCAAAGTTTGCTCAAGTTATCACTATGAGCAACAAAAACTGAAGGAAAAGGTGATGACCCAAAGTTGTTAAATTTGTACAACCTGGTAATATCATCAACAGTTCCAGTAGCAAGGACATTTTGAGGGTTTTTTAAATCCTTTATTACAACTTGGTGAGGTGTAAACGTCACAGTTTTACCTTCACCCGAATGAGTAATTTGATAGACTGATAACAAATTGCAAGAAATTTTTGGAACACATAGTACATCACTTAAATGACCATTTTCTACTAGAACTGTTCCATATCCTACAACACTTAGAGATCTATCATCACCAACAAATATTTGTTTGGTGTTACATTCATGCATAGTAGAAAAGATGGCTTGATCCTTAGCCATATGATAAGATGCTCCAGAATCAATGAGCCATTCATTTGAAGTAGAAGAAGAAGATGCAGTATAAGAGTAACCAGAAGCACAAAGTGCATGTCTATGAGAGTTATATTTTCAAGACAAATCTATGCTAATGTGGTGCTTCTTCATTGTTGCTTCCAAGGCTGCCATCTTCTTGAAACACTTAGATTCATCATGATTATCTTTCCCACAAAAATTGC
>LPNX010044507.1:0-12301 GCA_001517045.1 Pseudotsuga menziesii
ACATTTTTTATATATTTAAACTTATCTAATTGAGTACAACATTTGGATTAAATTTTTTATCCTTGAACAAAGCCTAGCTTCACCTCTACACAAAATCCTTAATGTGTCTAGTAGTCATGTTCAACAAATAAACATTTTTACCATCCATATTTCGAACTATACTAATTCAATATGGAAAATTCCTCTCATGGACCACATATCAACTTATATGTAAGGATAAAAAAATGGAAACATTGCGAATCAACCTTTGAATTTTCTAGTAGTCTTAAAGACACATGATGAAAGGTAGGTTATGGTTGACAGTATTGAAGAAGAAACTGTGAAAATTTCAGGTGGAAATGGAACAATGCGCTACACTATGTTGTGAACAAATCCTCCTTGAGGCCCTGGTGGGTACCAGTTTGTCTGCTACAAGTCTAGAAGAAATATTGGTTCATACCAATATGATAGCGTATGTTACATGCAGTGTTACATGAGGACACATTCTCAACACTAGAAGGATTTCAGATGTAGCAAATTTAGATTCACATCCTCCACTACTATGAGGGATGTGAAGCTCATGGTGGTGTCACTACAATAAAACCTTGTGATTAGTGTCTGTTTTAGCTACCTTTCTAGTGTCCACTATCACTTTTAGTGTATTTTTCATCATTTTTTGGACAAAGTGGACACTTTTCCACAAGATGGTGCTTTTAACGGTGTTATTAGTGTCCCTTTTAAAAAGTTCACTCTATTTTGGATGCTAATTGGAATCCCAATTAGAGCCCATATTATCGTACCAATTATCATCCAAAATAGCATCCCATATAACGCCCGTAATAGCCTCCAAAAAAAATTCCAAAATAACACCAAGCTTAGCACCATATATTGAGCTAGGGTTATTGCTAAGATATGTGCCATGAATGTCGCTAGTAAAAAAATCAGACATAGATCCAAGTATAGAGCCATGAATTGTGCCTATTTAACATTCAACATAGCACCAGGTATAGATCCAAGTATAACGTGTAGAATAATTCCAAAAATTTAGCATCCCAACTAACGTCCAAAATAGAATCCCATGTAACGCCTAGAATAGCCTCCAAAAAATGTCCTGGATAGCACCAAGAATAGCACCATACATTGAGCAAGGGTTAGTGCCAGGAATTATGACATGAATTTCCCTGAGAAAGACATTCGACATAGCACCAAGAATTGCGCCTAGAAAACATCCAACATAGCGCCAGGTATAGAGTTACGTATAACGCCTGTAATAACGCTAGAAATTTCAAAAGGAAATGCGCTAGGAATTGTGTTCGTAAAATTTCTGACATAACATGAAATATTGTTCCAATATTAGAACCAAAATTTGTGCTAGGAAAATAGAAATAAATTTCACAAGGAATTGTGCCTAAAATTTCACTAGGAATAGTGCTAGGTATAAATCTAGACATAGCATGAGGAATTATGATAGGAATTTCAAAATTTATTGTGCCAAGATTTTCCCTAGGAATAGGGCCAAGCATACTACCAAGTATAGAGCTAGGAACAAATTTAATAATTGCACCTGGAAAACATCCAACATAGCACCAAGTATAGAGCTAGGTATTGTGCCATAATTTTTTAAAGGAATCATGCCAGGTTTAGAGCCAAGAATTTCTCTTGGAAAAAAATATGGCATAGCATTAGATATAGAGTTAGGATTAATGCCAACATTTGTGCTAGGAAAATAGCTATGAATTACATAAGGAATTGTGCTAGGAATTGTACCAGGCATAGTGCCAGGTATAGATCTTGACATAACACTAGGAATTGCAATAGGAATTTTAAAAGGTATTGCACCAATAATTTCCCCAAGAAAAGGGCCAAGCATAGAACCATGTATAGAGCTAGACATAGCACCAGGAATTACACTAGGAATTTTGAAAGGAAATGTGCTAGAGAAAGTGTCAGGAAAAATCCAATGTTGTGTTAGGGATAGTGCCAAGCATGTTGACATAAGTAGCACCTAATTGGCCATTTTGGAAACTAAGAGATCCTAATTATTCTTAAATAACCCTAATGGAATCCTACGGTCCCTAACGACACTAGAGTCTGCTTAATGACATTTTTTGATGATGATGATACATATTGACAATGATAAATATGGCAATGATGATTTCTACAATATTAAGTAGGATGTTGATGACAATGATGATATTAATGTCAATAATGATGATGCAGGTTATTATAGCACTATTTGATATTGTTTGGTGCTAATGGAAACATAATTCACCCTAATGCATTGAATTTACCATAATAGCGACATTGACGTCGAGTGATGTCTGCAATATTCGTAGAGGTAACAAGACTAGGGACTTAACTTAATGAGCATGATGACGAAAATGATGTTGATGTAGCATATGACATTGATGATGATGATGACAACACCGTCAGTGTCCACGATGATGGTGCATTTGATAATACTTCTAGATACTGATTGATCCTAATGGCACTTAAATGTTTGTAATGGCATATGAGAAACATACCAATATTATGTAAATGACTCTCAATATCACTTTCTTTATATTTTATAAAAACATATCTTTTAGTAACATACTATTTTATTGACCTTGTCATTTTCATTTATCAATTTATTCATCATATTTTCCTGCTTAATTATGCCAAGTTAATATTATAGGACGATAATATCAAGATCAAGGAGAAAGACATTGAATCATTATCAATGACCTTAGGCATGAACAAAAAAACCATTATAAAAGTCTCACTCACCCCCCTAGGAGCACTCTTTACACAGAACCATTATTGTTACTTGATACCATTTTGATGTTGTATTCCCAACATTATACCTTACCTCCCTCCACAATTCTTCACACATTTGTAATATGAAGAGTTAACATTCTGCAATAATTGCTTGTTAATGCTATCTACTTCACTGCATGTATATTTTAACTCTACCCAAAAAAATGCACACAATTCAAATGTCATCCTTGATGACATTGCATCCTTTTTCAAACTACCAATCAAAATAACATTTCTAGCATTATAACCTAATTTGAACTCTAACAATGCCTTCAATTGTAATCCACTATGAATGCATGGAAACTCTAAAGGGAATAGAAATAGGATGTCAACCAAATGACCAAATCTATACTCATTTCGTATTAAAATGAATGGGATAATGGATATAGTAGGGAAGGTAATATTTCAAAGTGTTTTAGAGATAGGGAAACAATGAATAAACTGTAGCTCTATGTATACATCCTAATACTTATGTCATTTCAAATCCCCACTACCCTTAAGCCGCGAGGCTATATAGTTTATAAAATTCCTCTTACAAATCCCATTATAGATCCTCCTTTAGAAATGTATTGTGTGATTAAATAAATTTGATGCAAGAATGAAGATGTGTCGATTGAAAATTGATTAGACATGAAAAAATGGACCAAAATGTTGTACATAATCCGTATTAGTAAAATAATTTTTTCTCGACATTTCACCAACCAATGGATTGGCTTGTTCAACATTACCTCCCTTGCAATACCCATGAAGAAGCATGGTGTATGTTAAGTTGTATAGTGTAACTCCATTTCTAGTCATTACACTTAGGATCCTCTCTATGTCAAATAGCATAACCTCCCTGTGCATGCCGTCAATGAATACAATATAGGATATTAAATCTAGAGTGATGTTAGTTAGCATAATGGATTCCAATAGTTTACTAGCCTTATTATTATTCCTATCTTGGACAATAAACTTAAAAGAATGTTGTAGGACACTAGATTGTAGGAATTCCAATTACTCTTCATGTGATTCATAAGATTGAATGCTTCGTCTAGTTTTCTCTTCTTGCAAAAGGAAATTACAGTTGTGTTATATGTAGTTGTATCAAGATTAATTTGGACTTTTTCCTCCATATCCTTCAATATTTTGAATGCATTGTCCATCTTTCCTAGTTTAGATGAGAATGAATCCAAGAGTTGTATGTAATAACATTGGGAGTGCACCTACACTAACCATTCTCTAAAACAACATTCTCCCAACTGTCATGAATCTATAGAATGTCCATAATTATCCATGAAAGTAAATAACTAAATAATTTCCTTGTATAAGCGAGATAGCAATTTCTCCATATGGAGGGTGTGTCCAATTTATACGAGGTCCTCTTATTACTGGAAGAATTTCATTGAGATAATTTACTTTATTAATAGTGATTAAATAATATCTTTTCCTTTAGTATTTTTTAGTTTCATGTTTAATATTTTATCCACCCACCCGGTGTCATTTGTTTGAATATAACATTCCAACAATTGATGTATAATGGATTCATTAGAATCCACTTGTCTCACTATGATAAGTACTCCCCTCTGATACCTTGGAAACATCTTCTATAATTTTTTCACCAATGCATATGTATATGTAAGCCATGTGTCCTTCACAGTAAATCCAACTCAAGTTGAGGGACACAATGTTCTTCAATATTATTGCATCATACATTCTAATCAAGTTGAGGAATAGAATGATTTCTTACTAGAGTCTGTATAACTTTTAGAAAAGTATTTCATGCACAATTGCACTGGTATAGACACCTTCATGAAAAATTGGTATCACAATGTAAACTACAAACCTATCATATTTTTATTGCACCTACAATCTTGTGAAATTACTAGTTGTAAGAAGATCTTAAGGAGAATTGACTTCTAATATAGACAAAGTGTTGCATGGATCAAATGGGCTTAATATAAGTTGCATTTGTTTTTGTATCTATGACAATATTTGAGTTGACTCCTTCCAATGTTCCTGGACAATGAGTCCGAGATGATGAATATAATCCATTGATTTAAAGCATTCCCCTTGAATGACACATAGGTCATTTGTATCCATGATAGTAATTGCAAAATGTGGAAGTAGTAATCTACCAATGGAAGCAATTGTTGGTTCAATGTCAAAATACAGGTTTTTTGGCCATTAAACTTATATCTAGGATTTGCGGGCTTATTTGGGGCCTTAGGCCACCACACAAGACCTATAAAATGAATATTTTGCATGCAATGAAGATATTGTGCTAATTTCAGGGTTTGGCACACCAAGTATGGTTCTCACATCCCACACCATGGTACAGTGTCCAAATAAAGGGTATTAGGATGCAACATTTGCATCTATCGATATTGAGGATTGTGCAAGGTCCTAAGCCATCACATAGGCCCTAAAGAGGGAATAATTTTCCTACAAGTGGGGTATGGTGGATATACATCGATCTAACTACAGTAGAATTAATATCCAACCACTTCAAGCATATAACACATCCACAATCTCCATATTATTAATATCTAAACCCATTAATGTAATTGGACTAGAATTATCTATCCCATGTGAGACTATATCATCCTCTTCCCTTAGGGAAAACTTAATATCTTCAACAAATTCCTTCTTTGAAGATTTAACAAAGCGAGGGAAATTCTCAAATGACCTGATGACTATTTACAATAATGAAACTAAAAAGGTAATTTCAAAAATTCCAAAGGCTTAAATATCCAAACCCCATTATATCAAACAATTAAATGGTGTTTCCAGGTTCGTACACCTCTTACCAAAAGATGATATAATTGAAAATACCACAAAAGTGTGTTCTAAGAACATATCCAAAATATTTCTAATGGGGAGTTATCTTTCAAAACATAATTATTTTCTTAGGAATTAGATGCATTAAGTTCTATTCAAATAAAGGGATTATTTCAAGAGTTTCTTATGAGTAAACATATACTCTCTAAATATTTATGTACTTTTTTTTTCCTCTCTCCTACTATCTCCATGACCATAAAAACATTCTTTTAGTGTTTTCTCATTGACTGCATTTTTTTTAATTAGATTTACATGTTACTCAACAACTTCACACAAGCACTCCACTTTATGCTTCTCTTGGATTGTTCCTTAATGGGTGTGTGCACGAAGATCATTCCACCTTTTAGTTCCATTATATAAATCCAAAATGCAAGTCCAAAAACAAAATCTATAACGCATATGCGTTATTGATGGTATGGTTCGGAAAAATCCGATCCTAAAACCAAAGAAAAAGTTGGTTAGACTATATCACAAGTGTGATATATCGCACATGTGTTTTGGAAGAGTTACAAATCACAAGTGAGATATATTGCAAGTGCGATTTGTAAAACTTAAAAAAAATAAAACACAGGCACGTGGCCTCTATTTGTTTATTTTGTATTGCGGACCACAAAGAATGGAAGGGAGATATATAGGGAAGGAGACTTAACTTGCATGCAATTTGGGGGGTGCATTTTGACGGAGGAGATCGACAAGGTTGAATGCAATGGAAGGTAAGAATTGCCTTGATTTTTTGGTTTTGGATTAGGAAAGAATTACTTTGATTTTTTGGTTTTGGATTAGGTAAGAATTATTTTGATTTTTTGTTATAATTAAATAAATTTTTAATTAAAACAAAGAATGAAATATTAATTAATTTTAAAATTTTTTGTTTTATACTAACATATAACACAAATCCTGAAGAAAATGTCCAAAATTAAACCACAAATAACCCAAATCCAAACACCGAACACATGGAGGAGGAACACGATAGGAATTCTGAAATTCTTGCTCGTTTGGTTGCATTGAGACGCCTTAGTTCACTTTTTAGGGGGGGTGTACCAAATAAGAAGGTCAATGGGAGAGGAACTAGATAGCATTACAAATACATTTTTCAATGCCCATGGAGAACTGTACAACATTATCTCCTACAGGGGTTCCCAGAGGAAATACTATTCCACTGGGATGAGCTACAAAGATGTAAAGAAATTAAAGATAACAAAAGACCAATGTTTTTCACTATTCTAGGACCCTAGCAATGTATTGGTTCCTCCCACTAGTTGTCCACACATTTCTATAGAATGATGCATAGGAACAAATACTAAATACAACTAGATGGATCACTGGTACATGTTTTTCGATGAAGACCCTCATGGGAATAGATACATCCCATTCTATTTCCTCAGGAAATTGTATGTCGAGTTTATATTGGGTAAACATGTAAATTACTTTGATATTTTAGAGTTCTAGGGGCTAGGACATGGGAAGCCCCAAGATATGAAAGGGGAGAGGATTGATCCAAATTGTGTGCGAAAACCTCCATGCACATCAAACCCCCTCACCTATATCCTCCTAAAGGTCCTGTTATTGATGACACACAGGAGGCACTATTCAATTTGACAGATACATTGCTTCGATATGGGACTTCTATCAAGGGAAATGTAGGACAAGGGGTTGGTACATATGGCACTGTACCATCATACACACAGGATCCACTTAGGTCTCCATACCCTACCCAATATAGATATCACACTAGACATGCAGAGGGTTCAAAGCGTCACGTCATGCCACATCCTTTCACAACTTGTTGAAACATATGCTATGGTCCTTCATCAGAGTTTCGCAGTGATGGGTTACTCCAATATGTAATTCAAACTCGTTATTCACATAGTTTATTATTTTTTATATCACAGTGTTTAATTGTTTCATAAATTATTTATATTTCAAGTATCTAATAATTTACGTGAACACATTTACACCTGGTGTCGAATGACACCCCAAAATCCCACACTTCGCTCGTTGATTCTAATGAAATGGATGTCACGGTCAATGTTGCATATGATTTTGGTGCTTCACCATTACTTGTATGAACATTACTTTTTGATTTATCATCATGATTTACATATTTTATAGTAGGGATTGGCACATTTAATCCATATTAATATTGAAACAATTTATTTTATGGAGGGTGGGCACGATGAGTATGTTGCATTTGAGATAGGTCCATCACAAATAGAAAAATATTCACAAGTACATGCATGATTTTAATTATGATTTTAATTATACTTTTAATGATTCAACATGCACTTCTTTAATTATTTGAAATTGTCTAATTGTATCTTTATCTTTTTTTTACGTAGGAACATATGTTTGAAAGAGTCTCCCATTGAGCATCCTTTCTCATTGATGCATATGCACATCCTTTTAGGTAGGTGTCAATTTTTTCACCCATTGGTGACCCACCTATTCATGTCCCCCAGCTATATGTATATCTCACTTATCTTGTATCTATGTTTCCCCAATTGTCTCTCCATGCAGTATTGTTTTCTTTGTACATCTAAGTATCTTTTTGGTGCACCCATTGATTTACTGACATTGACATATATATTATTTTATGCATCTTTCTATTGAGCTAGTGGTTCTTGAAAATCACCCAATCAAGGCTTCTGGTCACCCACCTCTCTCCCCCAGGTACATGTATGTCTTGCATTCTTTGAAAATGTCATTGTCCCTCCATGTAGTATAGTTTTCTTTGTACACGGAAGTATATTTTTGGTGCACCCATTTATTTATTGACATTGACATATATATTTTATGAATTTTTCTAGTGAGATAGTGGTTCTTGAAGATCATCCAATCAGGGTGGTTGGTCACCCACCTCTCCCCCCCCCTGGTACATTTATGTCTCTCTTGATTTGAAAAAGTCATTGTCCCGCCATGTAGTGTAGTTTTATTTGTACATGCAAGTATATTTTTGGTGCACCCATTGATTTTCTGACCTTGACATATGTTATTTTATGCATCCTTCTAGTGAGTGAGTGGTGCTTGAACAGAACTCAATCAGGGCCACTTCTCACCCACCTCGCCCCCCCAGGTACATGTATGCTTCACTTTCTTTGAAAAAGTCAATGTAGGATGTAGATAAGTTTTCAAATATTTATATAATTTCTCATCTTATACATGGTTGTACATGTATCTAATTGACTATACCATTTCTTTTTTTTAGGATGTTAGTGAGGCACCAACAGTACATGCAGTTATGCCCCAACCCACCATCACTTACACACAGATAGTAAATAAAAATGTTATATTGGCTTGGAATTTGAACAAATGTACATATAATTTTTATAGGTTGGTAAACTAACTTACAAATTTTGGTTTGCATGTAGTCTCCGGAAATGATTTCGGATCCTCTTATTCATTGTTGGAGAACAACATCGAGCAGTCTAAAAACAAATATAGAATTCTCAAAATCCACCGACAGTAGAAGTGAAAGGGGGGGATAAATAGAATTCATGTATAGGGGGATACATACATGTACTGTTTTGTTTGTATACACACAGATGTATAGTATGATCCACTATTTTGTATTATGGCCATGGCATGCCATTTTTGAAAACATTATATGTATATATAATATAAAGCAAGGTTCAAATTTATATATATGGGTGACTTGATATGGGAACATGTTATTTATTATAATCATTAAGATATGATTAACTATGTCTTTCATTAAGTATGTGTTTAATTAAAATGATACTTAATGTGTGGTTCACCTATGTGATATTATTATATTATAGACCTTATCATGACATATCCTACTAACTATTTGAATATCATGACTCATCCAACTAACATCAATTAAGAATTAAGTAATCCACCTATAATATGTAAATATGTCACATACCATCCAAGGGCTAATCATACACCATGCACCCCAAGTCTCATCAAGCACCCCTAAACATAGTGTAAACTCTTTTGTAGTAACTTTGAAAGATAATACTCCCTATTATAAGGAAAGTATTTTCACCGATACAAGTTACATCCCATTGCAAATCCACTAGACCTGCCATCTAGTTAAATCACAACAACTCAAACCTCCAAGAATGTTGACCACCTGTGAATATGAAGGAACATAACTCTACATCATCAATAAATTTCCAAAATGTTGATGTATTTGTAGCTTTGGAATGTATTCACTTATATATATTATATTGTATTTCATTGTAACCCGATGTTTTTTTGATTGGGAGAGTCATTAATATAATAAATTCATGTAAAGTCATTGAGGTTAAACCTCCATTGTAAGTCGGGGAAATAGTCTCCACAATTGAGTTGAGGTTAACCCTCAGTTGTAAATTGGGGAAATAGTCCCCATAGTTAAGGGGTATTATGGTTATTAGACTCTCCTAGTGAGGTCAGCCCTATAATTTAATTGTCAAGAGGAAAACTAGTATAAATAGAGAGTGAGACTCTCTATTTGTCACACACACTCACTCAATTGTAGCGCATGAGTGAGAGAAGAGGAGCTCGCACAAGTGAGAGAGAGAGAACAAATATTAGAGATCATCTTTGTGTTTTTGGGATTTACTTTTTCTATTGGTGCTCATTCTATCTCTAAGGAAGTTGTGATGTTTTCTCCTTTATGGTTTCTCCAAGGAAAATTATTTGTGTCTCTTGTCTCTTGTGATTATTGTTGTGTGTGTTATTCTCTCAAATAAGATCCTAGATCATATTAATTAAATGATAAAAATATAACATGGTATTATAGATAACCTGAGAACAAGACATTGTGTAGCTGCAGCATCTAGGGATTCTTACTTTTTGGGTCTCTCCCCATAGATCCTTAGAAAAAGGAGACTAGGATAAATCTCCATTGAAGCACACACCTTTCTGTCGAAGCAGAATTTGATTCCAGGCATTTTCAGTCTTTAACCTCTCACTACTATGGGAAATTAGGGATTTTCATAGAAGATGAATTTTTGAGTGATCCCAACATAGGATTTCTCTACTCCTCAAAATCGAAATTTTTGGTTGGGTAAAAATCCGGAAAAGTAAAACCCTAATTTGACCCCACACTAGAAAACCCTAAAAGACTAAAACTAGTAATTTTCGTGCATTCACTATATCTATATATTGGGGAAGGATTAGGAGCCCAAACATTTGTAGGAAGACGATGAATTCCTTATGTACCCTGTGTAAAAATTTTAGCCTCAGATTCGCTACATTTTGGGAGATATGATTCCTCCAAATTAAGGTTCCATTCTCTCCTTGGATTCTTCCTTAAATAGTAGACCTAGGGAAAATTTCTATATCTCGGGATACAAAGGTATGAATGAAATTTATTAAGATGTTCTAGATAAGGGACGAAATTTAATTTCTGTGGTAAAATTTGCAGACCCCTAAGGTGAAATAGTGACATGTGGCAGTATGTACAAGTTTGTTACATTGAGAAGTCCTAAAATAAGTCACATTGGGAAAAATCTCATAAGTCTTAATTGGTGAAACAAATTCTGCTCAAACTTATGGTGTTGCAAAGAGTATAGACAAGGATACCTTAGGTAGAAGTTTTATACACATAGGATCATTAATTTATGATATATTGTAGAAACAATATCAGGAAATTCTGTCGAAGAAATTGAAGAAAACTAGGGCATCATATATTTTGAAGTTCTGATCACAGTTTTGGGAAAATGAGTATGTTTCTCAGCTCACCTTGAGGAGGTGCTTATTTCTATCCAATAAGATCTGAAATATTCTAAATTTTGAAAATTAAGGATTCTCTAACAAACCCTAGATCAGTCAGATCTGGAACCAGGATGGACACCTCAAATCGGTAAGATCTAATATTTTGTTATTTACATTTGAGGTTCTCATTTAAAAATGAACTATCACACCAACTTGATGACAAGCTTGGTGAGCTAACAAATTCCAAGTATTGAAGTATATGACCTCTATGATCCTTGAAGAAATTGACTTGGATCACTATTTCAGTAAGAAAGGTCTAGGAGCCAGAGGGAGATGAGGCTGAGGATAGAGCCAAGATAATCATTGCAGATTTTATTAAATATCATCTCATCCATCATGTGTCATCATTTAAGACACCAAAAGGAAGCATTACATTCTATGAGGAAGCAATCGAAGAAGAATAAGATTTGTTATAACCACCTTAAAATGGCCTCCCAGGATCATGGGATTAATTTATTCAAGGAATGTGTTCTAGAAGGAAGTGATTACCTTCAGGAAACTCTAGGAAGAGTGCACACAATAAGAAGCTCAACTCACAATAAGGGAAAAGAATATGGGGGCAATTGAAGATCTAGCTCTCATGATTGAAAGACGACCCCTCAAGCGATGAGGAATATAAAGGGCTCAACTCTTGAAGAACCTCTTATCCATATTATCATTTGGATAAGAAATGATGTTGTTATGAATGAAGAAGATGATGAAGATGAAGGCTTAAGAAATATTCTACCCACGAAACGAATAAAGATAAGTATTCAATTCTCATTTCATGATATTATTTTGTTATGCATTTGTTTATATTCAGTTGATGTGTTATGCGTGATAGAATGTTTGCATTAATGACATTATACTACTAATATGCATGTGATGGGTAAGTAGACCATGGTTCTATACAACTCTCCATTGCTACTTATCTAGAATGAAACCTCTTTGCTGACATATTGGATTAGTGCACAATCTCAATGATGTCATGGTAGAG
>LPNX010044507.1:12328-124056 GCA_001517045.1 Pseudotsuga menziesii
CTTGTAGGAAAGATTGTGTACATTTTCCTACAAGAAAAGAAGGATGACACTTGTTTCAAAGAACAAGTGACGATAGTTCAAGATTCACTTTAATAATCTAAAATGAATAATGATGATTGGAATGTGATGTCAAAGATCTGAAGGAAATTCCGTAGTATCTTCCATATGGATATACAAGATCCAACATCCAGTAGATGATAACATCATGGGATAGAAAACAAGATTCATAGCATGAGGCTTCTCACATAAAGAAGGCATAGACTACAAAGAGACATTTGCAGCCACTGGGAGTTGAGACACATGATATCCAGACTCATGTGTGCAAATTAAAGAAGGCCTTGTATGAGATCATAAGGCACCCATGGGATAACACATAGATGAGGAGCTTGAAGATCACCTAGAGTGATGAAGATATTAATCTTTGCTACAAGGTTGAAGATGAAATCCTATAGAGGATGATAAGCTCACAGATGGGTGTGAGAAGAAATTTTGAAAAGGTTCAAGATAGAGGATCTTGGCATCCAGTGACCCTAGATGGATACATAAAATATTAGTAGCATAGGAAGTGACTTGTCACTCCGGTACATAATACATAGAGTATGAAAGGAAGAAGGAGAATGATGCTCTGCTTCAGAAGGAATGACTGCAGAATATCCTAAGGTTTGACATGATATGATGGGATGGAAAAATTAATGATGGCTCTATGATTTACTAAGAGTAAAGTGGACTCCAACCTTTACTTCAAGTTTGAAGGTGGAAGACTAGTGATGCTCCTATTATATTTTGATGAGTTGTTCCTAACAAAAAAATTGGAACTCATTAAAGTTGCAAGAAGGAGACTTGTTACCGAGTTTGAGATGAAAGACTTTGTTATGATACGCTAATTTCTAGGCATGACGGTGTGGGAGAATGTAGATGGAATCTCCCTGGGACATCCTGAATAGTTTAGAGGTGATCGACAGTAAGGCCATGACCTTACCTATGGCATCGAACCTAAAGTTATTGAGTGATGCTTCATCAGAGTCAGTTGATGCTATGATGTATTGTCAGATGATTGGTCCATTGATGTACATGATGAACACAAGACCAGATATTTTCTTTGTTGTGAACACATTGAGCCAGTTCGTAATGGATATGAGACATGTTCACCTCATTGAGGAAAATCATATTTTTAGGTACCTTAAGGGTACATTTGACTATGGGCTCAAATATGAAGTGAATCAAAAGATTAACCTATAGGGTTATGTGGATTCAGATTGGGCGAGAAGTTCCATTGATATGAAGAGCACTTTGGGGTGCTGCTTCAATATGGGATCAGGTGTGATCCCTTGGTTTAGCAGGAAGAGGTCCTTCCTAGAACTAAGTACAGACAAATAAGAAGAGGAGAAGTGAAGCTCTAGTTTTTGATCTATATCAAGATCTCTCGAAAGAGGGAGTTCTAGCATAGCCAGTGAGACAAGTTATCTCAGCATAAAATCCTGGTGAAGCTCATAGGTTTCTCAGACATAAATGGTCCTATAGGTTGTCCTTGGATGTAATAAGTCCTTGCAAATATCAAAGGATATCCTTGGACGTAGTCAGCTTTGATGTGATTCTATGCTAGAAATGGCCAGAGTGAAGTTTGAGTACTTCAGGGAGAATATTGGTGTTCTCCAAATCGATGTTCCTTCCAAGGAGAAGTGATGAGTACAATGGCCTTTCTGACATGGTGGCGAGATTGGTTCCTCCCATTGTAATATGTAAGTGTTGTTCCTTTCTGACATGCTAGCAAGATTGGTTCCTCCAATCGTAAGATGTAAGTGTTGTGACTTTCTAACATGGTGGCAAGGTTGGTTCCTCCCATGGTCAGATGTAAGTTCTATTCCCTTCTGACATGGTGGAAATATTCATTCCTCCCATGGTCATACGTAAGTGTTGTGCATTTATGATATGGTGGCAGGATTGGTTCCTCCCATGGTGGGATGTAAGTGTTGTTCCT
Source organism: Pseudotsuga menziesii (assembly GCA_001517045.1). NCBI lineage: Eukaryota > Viridiplantae > Streptophyta > Pinopsida > Pinales > Pinaceae > Pseudotsuga > Pseudotsuga menziesii. Next base: position 14,307 of record LPNX010044507.1, read on the forward strand.
TTTTAACATGGTGGTAGGATTGGTTCCTCCCATGGTTAGATGTAAGTGTTGTGACTTTCTGACATGGTGGTAGGATTGGTTCCTCCCATGGTCAAATGTAAGTCCTGAGACTTTCCATGGATGGTAGTAGGTGTGTCCTACCATTCTGACAGATGTAAGTGCAGATCCTTTCCCTATATGGTAGTAGGTGTTTCCTACCATGTCGATGGATGTAAGTGCAGGGCCTTTCCCTGGATGGTAGTAGGTGTTCCCTACCATGCCATAAGATGTTATTACTAAGGCCTTTCCCTGGATGGTAGTAGGTGTGTCCTACCATGCCAATGGATGTAATTGTTGGGGCCTTTTCCTGCATGGTAGTAGGTGTTTCCTACAATCCCAATGGATGTAAGTGCTGGAGCCTTTATCGGATGGTATTAGGTGTGTCCTACCATGTCAATGATATAAGAGATAAATAAGAAGACCTACATGGAGACTAGGACTACAACAAGCATGAAAAAGGGTTATCTCTATAGAAATTCCTATGACAAGTAGAATTGAGAGATAGCACCATTTGCTCAAGATAGCGGGAACAATGATGATGATCCAGTAATGATGATGATCCAGCTTTGATGATGATCCATCTTTGATGATGATCATGTGATAAAGACTTGTGCTGATGAACTGTGTCAAGAGAATACCTTCCTAGTTAAGAGGGAGTGTTGATGTATTTGTAGCTTCAGAATGTATTCACTTATATATCTTATATTGTATTTAATTGTACCTCAATGTTCCTTCAATCGGGAGAGCCATTAATACAATAAATTCATATAAATTCATTGAGTTTAACCCTCCATTGTAAGTTGGGGAAATAGTCCCCATAGTTGAGGGGTATTAGGGTTATTATAATCTCTTAGTGAGGTCAGCCCTGTAATGTAATTTTCAAGTGGAAAACTAGTATACATAGTGTTAGATTTTTATCAATTTAGACAATATTGTCTTAGGATCTTATCTGAGAGAATAACATGCACAAAAATCAATCACAAGAGACAATATACACAAAGATTTTCCTCAGGGAAAAAAACCCTGCAGCTTCCTCAGAGATAGAATAAGCACCAATAGCAGCAGTAAAACCCAAAGACTATAAGATGATCTCCGGCAGTTGTTCTCTCACTTATCCAAGCTCCTTCTCTCTCACTCATGCTCTACAGCTGAGTGTGAGTGTCTTCATGTTAAATAGAGAGGCTCACTCTCTATTTATACTAGTTTCCAACTTGACAATAACTTACCAGGGTCGACTTCTCTAGGAGAGTCTAATAACCCTAGTGCTCCGAAGCTGTGGGAACTTTAACCCTTGAACAATGAGGAGGGATACCCTCTATGAATTTACATGACTTGTTTACATTATTTATTCTCCTGATAGGAACATCGAGGTATGGAAAACTAAATCACATTATAGATACTTCCCCATAGGAACATCAAGGTACAATACATAAAATATACAATTAAATATATTCTGAAGTTACAAATACATCAACACTCCCTCTTCACTAGGAAGGTATTCTCTTGACACAATTGGTTGGCACAAGTCTTCTTCTCTAGATAAAATATGGATCATCATCAACATTAGATCATCACTGGATCATCATCAAAGCTATATCATCACTGGATCATCATTGAAACTGGATCATCACTAGATCATCATCAAATCTAGATCATCATTAGATAATCATCAAAGTTGGATCATCACTGGATCATCATCATCACTAATTCCACTATCTTGATCAACTCATGCTATCTCTCAATTCTACTCTTCATAGGAATTTCTACAAAGCCAACCCTTTTTCATGCTAGTTGTAGGCCTAGCCTCTAGTTAGGTCTTCTTCAGTGCTTATATTTGACCCTAGTCAGAAAGGCCCACAAAGCACTTGCATCTGACCATGGGAGGAACAAATCCACCACCATGTTAGAAAGGCATGCCCAACACTCACATCTGAAATAGTCAAAAAGGTCGAGCACTCACATCTGACCATGGGAGGCCCAGCCTGGCACCATGTCAAAAAGGCTCATCTAGCACTTACATCTGACCTAGTTAGAAATTCCCAACACTCACATCTAACCATGGGAGGCCCATCCTGCCACCATGTTAGAACGGCTCATCACTTATATCTGACCATGGGATGCCCAACCTACCACCATGTCAAAAAGGCTCAGCACTTATATCCAACCAAGGGAGGCCCAACCTGCCACCATGTCTGAAAGGCTCAACACTTATATCTGACTTAGTTAGAAAGGCTCTGCACTTACATCTGACCTAGTCATAAAGGCTCTGCAATTACATCTAACCATGGGAGGCCCAGCCTGCCACCATGTCAGAATGGCTCTACACTTACATCTGACCATGGGATTTCCATCCTACGACCATGTCAGAATGGCTCCTGCACTTATATCTAACCATAGAAAGAACCAATCCTACCATGTCAGAAAGGCTCTCAGAATCATCACCTCCTCTTGGAGGGAACCTTAATATGGAGAGCACCAAGCTTCTCCCTGAAGTACTCATACTTCACTCTGGCCAATGTCTTTGTCAACACATCATCTATTGTCCATCCATCGCAACATACTAGAGCTTCACTTCTCCTCTCTGGACCATATCCCTAATATAGTGATATTTGATCTTGATATGCTTTGACTTGTCATGGAACATCGGGTTCTCCGACAACTTCTTTCAACTCTGATTGTCACAATATATACAAGTACCATCCAGCTAGAGATCAAATAAGTCAGATATTATCTTCCTCAGCTACACTACCTCACAACTAGTTGAACATGATGTGGCATACTCTGCTTTGGATTTACTTAGTTCCATGCAATACTGCTTCCCGATAAACCAAGAGATCACACCTAATCCCATACTGAAGCAGCACCCTAGGGCCTAAATTTCTCTTCCTATCGATGACACTTCCTACCCAATCTAAATCAAAATAACCTTCCAATTTAATCTTTTGATCTGCCTCATACTTGAGCCCATAATCAACTGTACCCTTCAAGCACCTTAGAATATGCATTGCAGCAATCAGGTGAGCATGTCTAAGATCCATGGAGAACTGGATCAATGTGTTCACAACAAAGAAAATATATAGTCTTGTATTCTTCAGGTACATCAAGGACCCAATCATCTGATGTTACATCATATCATCAAACATCTCTGATGAAGTATCACTCAATAGATTCAGGTTCAATGCCATAGGTGTGGTCATGGCCTTGCAGTCCATCATCTTGAACCTATACAGGATCTCTACTGCATACTTCCCTTGTCCTAGGGAGATTCCATTTGTACTTTGCCACACATCCATGCCTAGAAAGTAGTGCATCATACCCAAGTCCTTCATCTCGAACTCGGTAGCAAGCTTCATTTTTGTATCAGCAATCAACCCATCCACACTTGTTACAAACATATCATCTACATATAGTAGGAGTATCACTAGGTCCCCTTCTTCAACCTTATAGTAAAGGTTGGAATCTACTTTGCTCTCAGTAAATCCAAAAATAGATAGGAATTTTTCAATTCTGCTATACCATCTCCTGGGCGCTTCTTTCAAACCGTATAGGGATTTTTCAATTTACACACATGAGTCTCATTGTCATGTGTCTCAAAATTGAGTGGATGCTCCACATACACTTCCTCTTCCACTACACCATTCAAGAAAGCAGTCTTGACATCCATCTTGTGTATCTTCTATTTCATTACTGTATCCAAAGCAAGTATTGATCCGATGGAAGTGTATCTAGATACAAGTGCAAAAGTTTCTTCATAATCTATTCCTTCTTTTTGGAAGAAGCCGTGAATCTTTCTTTATGTTTCTCTATGCTACCATCTACAGCATGCTTGATCTTGTATATCCATTTGGAAGTCACAACAAACTTCCCCTTTGGTCTAAGGACAACATCCCAGACATCATTCTTCACGATCAACTGGTACTCCTCGATCATAGAATCCTTCCATTCTTTCTTCTATGTCACTTCTTCATAGTTGTAAGGTTCTTTATTAATGATGTCACATAATATTGCGACATAACCGAAGCAGTACTTGGTTCTTTTACTCTCCCTGTGCATTTATTCTAGAGCCCCATATCTTTCTGCACCTTGGATAGCCTCTCGTACCTTTCAGGTTTCCTCTTGTGAGGATTCTTCTCTTGAGGTGGATCTACAGGTTCTCTTGGTTCTTATATTTCTCGATCTTCATCTTGATTTTCATTGTTCATAGTTATATCTTGAATTCTGGGTACTTTTGTTTCTTTAGAGTCTTCAACTAGTCTCTTTCTATATTTGTTGTAAGCTGAATATTCATCAAATGTTACGTATCTTCTTATGTTGATCTTCTTAAATCCTGGGAAGTATATTATGTAATCTTTCGAGCTTTCACTATATCCCACAAAAATACCCTTCTTTCTAGAAGGATCTGACTTTTTCCTCTTTTCTTTTGGAATGTGTATGTACATAGGACAACCGAATATTCTGAGATGGTTGACCTCTATTTCTTGCTGGAAATACTTCTTCAGGGGTCTTTTTCTCGAGAACTCTATGTGGAGTACGGTTCTGTAAATATGGTATTGTTCTGGAAGCTTCTACCCATAGATGCATGGGAATATCTTGATCATAAAGCATTGCTCTTACAGCTTCCATGATCATTCTATTCTTCCTTTTTACAACCCCATTCTATTGTGGATTATATGGAGTAGTTAACTCCCTCTTAATCCTTGATTATCTGCATAAATCTTTGAATTCATTTGAAGTGAATTCTCTGCCATTGTCTAATTGAAAGGTTTTGATCTTCTTTTCTATGTGGTTCTTGATCAAGGCTTTGAATTCCTTGAAATTGCTGAATACTTCATCTTCGTTCTTCAATAAGTATATCTATGTCTTCCTAGAAAAATCATCAATGAAAGAAACATAGTATAGATACCCACTCAATGAACTGGATGACATCGTACCGTATACATTGGAGTGTATGATTTCCAAGATTCCTTTTTCCTTGCTCTCGCTACTTGGAAATGTCGTCTTTGTGTTCTTTCCTTTCATACATCCTTTGCAAACACCTTCATGCTTTGTTTGTATTTCTAGAAGACCTTCAATAGATTTTCTTGCAAGTGGTAGTGCTCTGTAGTGCACATGTACAATACTTCTATGCCAAATTTCATTTTTATCTACTGAGTCATGGACCAAATCTTGTTCTGGTTGGCCCTTCAATTTCTATAATCCTCCCTCTTTCTCTTCAATCACAATTGCATCATCTATAGTCTTTCCTTTTGGCCACATAAGAAATTGGCCATCTACAAATGCAACCCTTATGCCTTTTGCATCCAATGAAAATATGGAGAGGAGATTCTTCTTTAGTCCTAGTACAAACAATAGATCCTTCATCTTTATAGACTTTCTAGAGTCTAACTTATAGGAGGATTCAACACTACCTTTTATTTTATACTGGTAGTCATCCCCAATTTTAACCTTGTGAGCTGACTCATGTTCAGACAGTTGCACAAAGAATTATTTGGATCCCATCATATGTTTGGAAGCCCCACTGTCTATAATCCAATCATTGTTTCCATGTGTGATAGTTCCCGTGAGAGCAGAAATCAAAACATATTCTTCATCACTTGAAAAATCATCACTTTCTTGTCTGATTCTCTTTGTGGAAGGTTCATCATCCTCTGTAGCATGAGCATGATGTCTTCTCTTGTTTCCTTTATTCTTATGAGAGCTATTCTTATTCTTGGGACAATCTCTTGCAAAGTGTCCTCTTTCATCACATGTAAAGCATCTGCATTTAGATATATCCTTGTTAGATTTTCTACAGTTAAAATGCTTAGCTTTGGAATGATGATAGGCCCTTCTTCTTTTCTTGGAGTGTACTATGAGAGCTTGATCTTCACTTCCCCTCTTTTCTTCTCGGGCTACTATCTGAGCTTCTTCTTATGAGCATTCTTCCCACAGTCTTCTGAAGGTGACTAGTTTTCTTCTAGTACAAATCCATTGAATGAAGGAGTCCCATGATCTAGGGAGACCATTCAAGGTGGTTATCAAAATATCTCCATTCTCCACTTCTTCATCCACTACTTCAAATTATTCTTTGATCTAGGAGACCCTTGCGAAGTATGACTGTATAGTCTCTGCATTCTGGATCTTCACATTATTCAACTGGATCCTCAAAGTCATCTTTTGATTTATGTTCTTTCCTTCAAACAGTTTGGTCAGAGAATCAAAATTGCTTTAGGTGTCTTTAGGGAGGACACCTGTGGTATGGGGTGATCCTTGATTGAATCAGCAACAATCCTCTTAGACATGACCAATTTGTTTTTGTGTAAGGCCTTGGCCTCATCTCCCTCTGGAACTTGAACCTCTTCATTGATGTAAGAGTCCAACTCATTTTCTTCCAGAACCATGGATATCCTATACTTCCAATCTTGGAAGTTATCATATCCCTAAATATTTTCATCAAGCTTGGTGTGATGATATATATTAATTTATAACTTCTAGAGCCGATCTTCTACAGTGTTGGTTTTCTGGTTCTAGGGTAGATTAGGGTTTGAATTTCCCATATTTCTACCCAACCCAAAACTTTGATTCTTGTCTCTAAACTTATATTTTGAGAAGGAGAGAAATCCTAGCCCAGGCTTACTAAAAAATTCCTCTTCAATGAAAAGCTGTAATTTCCCGATGCAGTGGTAGGTAAAAAACTGAAAATTCTTAGAATCGGATTCTGATTCGATAGAAAGATGCTCCCTTCAATGGAGGTTCATCCTAGCCTCCTTTTTCTGATGGATTGTGGAGAGAGACCCAAAAATTAAGAATCCCTAGCTTCCCCAGCTGCACAGTCTTTTTCTCACGTTAGCTCTGATACCATGTTAGATTTTTATCAATTTAGACAATATTATCTTAGGAGCTTATCTGAGAGAATAACATGCACAAAAATCAATCACAAGAGACAATAGACACAAATATTTCCCTCTGGGAAACCATAAAAGTAGAAAATCCCACAACTTCCTTAGAGATAGAATAAGCACCAATAGCATCAGTCAAACCCAAAGACAGTAAGATGATCTTTGACAATTGTTCTCTCCCTTATCCCAGCTCCTTCTCTCTCACTCATGCGCTACAACTGAGTGTGAGTGACTGAGTGTTAAATAGAGAGGCTCACTCTCTATCTATACTAGTTTCTGACTTGACAATAACTTAGTAGGGCTGACTTCTCTAGGAGAGTCTAATAAGCCTAGTGCCCTGAAACTACGGGGAATTTAACCCTTGAACAATAAGGAGGGTTACCCTCTATGACTTTACATGACTTTCTTACATTGTTGATTCTCTCGATAGGAACATTGGGGTATGACATGATTCCATTACATTATAGATACTTCCCAATAGGAACATCGAGGTACAATACATAAAATATACAAGTGAATACATTCCGAAGTTACAAATACATCAACAAATAGAGAGTGAGACTCTCTATTTGTCATACACACTCACTCAATTGGAGCCCATGAGTGAGAGAAGAGGATCTCACACAAGTGAGAGAGAGAACAATTGTTGAAGATCATCTATGTGCTTTTAGGTTTTACCTTTTCTATTGGTGCTCATTCTATCTCTGAGGAAGTTCTAGGGTTTTCTACTTTATGGTTTCCCCGAGGAAAATTATTTGTGTCTCTTGTATCTTGTGATTATTGTTGGGCATGTTATTATTTCAAATAAGATCCTAGATCATATTGACTAAATGATAAAAATATAACACAAAATCCATCATCCCTAAAGTCAACACCATGGGATAAAAACACTAGACAACACATCTTAAGTTGTTCATGACATCTTACAAAGATAATCACATCTTTATACAAGACCAAGACAAATGAATTGTATCTATGAAAATTGCAAAGATAGAAAACTTCAAAAATACATCATTAATGAAATACCAAGACCATGGTATAATCAACAACCCATGTAGGGATATCATCAACTTTTTAACATCATAAACTCTCTCACACACCTTAAAACCTTTGAAAATCGACACACTAACCTGATCTAGGTCAAGTCTCTTTTTCTAAGAGAATTTTCAAGAAAGAGTATCATCAAGGTCAGTTCCCTCTGCCTAAGAAATTCCAACAACCCTATCCCTATAGTCGAAAACACTCTCATGATTTTCAAGGCTACAATAAATCTATAGGTTCTAAACTATCTTGATCAACAAGAAACCTTTAAAGACCATCCTCTCTCAACAAACTACAATCATTGATGGTGCACTATTTTCCTTCAAACGTAACTTTATACTATACATATATCATGTAAGGAATTCTCTCAAAACACTCTTATTCAAACAAGGAACAAATAGAACATCACTCAAATGAAGAACAACACCTAAGGAATTTGGAAGGAAATGGAGCCAACTCATCACACATGATAACTAGCATCACAACCAAGATCCACACTCATACCTCCCCCTTGCTCTTGAAACAGGTTTAATAATGACCTATCATATGTCGCCCAACAATATCAATAAATTCAAGCACCTAACCTAAGTACACAACAATTAGAATACCAAATCCCTATTTCACCTATAGAGTGATCCCAACCAAACAAAACTATGATGCCATGTAGAAACATTTTGAACTAGGGAAAATTAATGAGACTTCAGAAATTAGCATATGTGTGTCACCAATGCAAGAGTTGACCCACCAATGCAATAGTTGACCCACCAATGCAAGAGTTGCATTCAAGGAAACTGAGAAAGCCCCTAGTTTATGAAATCAATGCAAAATGTAGTCACTCATCCATGAAAATAGGCTAAAGAGGTCCCCCTAAATGTAGTTGCATTCAAAAATACCAACGGAGTTGGCGATTCATAGATATGACCTCAGGTTGTTGATTTATGTCCACTTGAAAGTCACCTCAAAATGTGGTTCAAGGACACTTGGTGACTTTAGGTCCTAGAGCGAAAAAACAAACTGAGAAGCATAATTGCATGACGTTTTCTCTTGCAGGTGTGTATGGGTAAGGCTGATATGGGAACACTACCAATAGTTACATAGTAGATTTTTTTGCATAGTTGAGCCACCAATGCAAGAGTTTCATTCAAGGAAACTAAGAAAAAAATAGTTTATGAAATCAATGTACAATGTAGTTACTGAGCCATGAAAAAATGATTAAGAGGGACCCCTAGATGTAGTTTCATGCCAGGAGACCAACAGATTTGATGGTTCATCGATTCGACATCCAGTTGACGATTTATAGCCTAGGTTAAAGTCACCTCAAAATGTGGTTCACAAACACTTCATGACTTTTGGTACTGGAGAGAAAAACCAAATGGAGCAGCATAATTACAAATCATTGGCTCCTACAAGTGTGTATGTTCAAGGCCGATATGGGAACACTACCAATGGTTGCATGGTGGATTTTTTTGTGGAGTTGACCCACCAATGCAAGAGTTGCATTCAAGGAATTTGAGAAAAACCATAGCTTATGAAAGAAATGCACAATGTAGTCACTGGGCCATGAAGAAATGGTGGAGAGACCCTCTAGATGTAGTCACATGCTAGGAGACCAATGTAGTTGACAGTTCTTCGATCCGACCTCCAGTTGACTATTTATGTCTAGTTGAAAAATACCTCAAAATGTGGTTCTAAGACACTTGGTGACTTTTGGTCCTGGAGAGAAAAAACAAATGAATCAACATAATTACATTCCATTGGATCCTCTAGGTGTTTATGGGAAATGTCCATATGGGAACACTACCAATAGTTTCACAGTGTATTTTTTTGTAGGCTTGACCCACCAATGTATGAGTTTCATTCAAGGAAAGTGATAAAAAACCTAGTTCATGAAATCAATCTACAATGTAATCACTAGGCCATGAAAACATGGTGGATAAGTCCCCCTAGATGTAGTCACATGCTAGGATACCAACGGAGTCAACGTTTCATTGATCTGACCTTAATTTTACTATTTATGTCCAACTAAAGGTCGCCTCAAAATGTGGTTCAAGGACACTTGGTGACTTTTGGTCCTAGAGTGAAAAAAAAATAGAGCATCATATCTACAAACTGTTGGCTCCTGCTGGTGTGTATGGGAAAGGCCGATATGGTAACAATACCAGTAGTTGCACGGTGGATTTTTTTGCAGAGTTGACCCACCAATGCAAGAGTTGCATTCAAGGAAACTATGAAAAACCATAGTTTATGAAATCAATGTACAATGTAGTCACTGAGCCATGAAAACACAGAGGAAAGGCCCCCCTAGATGTAGTTGCATTCCAAGAGACCAATAGATTCAACTATTCATCCATCAGACCTCCAGTTGATGATTTCAATCTAGTTGAAAGTCGCCTCAAAATGTGGTTCAGGGACACTTGGTGACTTTTGGTCCTGGAGCGAAAAATCACATGAAGGAGCATAATTGCATGCAATTGGATCTTGCAGGTGTGTATGGGAAAGGAAGATATGGGAACACTACCAATAGTTTCACGGTGATGTTTTTTTCATAGTTGACCCACCAATGCAAGAGTTGCATTAAAGGAAACTGAGAAAAACCCTCGTTTATGAAATAAATGCACAATGTAGTAACTGGTCCATGCAAACACATTGGAGATCACCCCTAGATGTAGTTGCATTATAAGATACCAATGGAATCTATGGTCCATATATCCAACCTCCAGTTGATGATTTGTGTACAATTGAAATTCTCCTCAAAATGTGGTTCATGAACACTTGGTGACTTTCAGTCCTGGAGTGAAAAAACAAACGGAGTAGCATAATTGCATGGCGTTCACTCATGCGGGTGTGTATGGGAAAGTTCAATATGGTAACACTACCAATATTCACACATTGGAGTTCTTTGCATGAATGAAATGTTATATTTTAACACTTAAGCTAGCATTATATTAGGATCTTTAACTGAGAGAATAATAAGCACATCAATCAAACACAAGAGACAATGAACACGGTGTTTTTCCTTGGGGAAACCATAAATGGAGAAAACCCCGCAACTTCCTCAGAGATAGAATCAGTACCAAAAGTAAAACCCCAAAATAGTAATATGATCTCTCGATAGGAGTAGCCTCTTTCTTTTTAGCCCCAACAACTTCTTCTCCCTCAGCTATGCACTACAACTGAGTGTGAGTGAGTGTGTGATAAATAGAGAGACTCAGTCTCTATTTATAATAATTCTTGACTTGACAATGACTCACTAGGGTCAACTTCACTAGGTGATTCTAACAACCCTAGGGCCCCAGAACTGTGGGGACTTTAACCCTTGAACAATAGGAGGGTTACCCATATTGAATTGACATGACTTGTTTACATTATAGAAACTCCCAATCGGAACATCGAGGCATGACATGAATTAATTTCATTACAAACACTTCCCAGAATAAACATCGGGTTACAATACATAATAAATACAAGTGAATACATTCCGAAGTTACAATTACATCAACACTCCCTCTTAACTAGGAAGGTATTCTCTTGACACAATTTATCATCACAAATCTTCTTCTCTGTATCATCTAGATCATCATCAAGTCCTCATCATCTTCAAGTCATCTTCATATTTAAGTCATATTCATCTTCAAGTCATCTTCATCTGGATCTGGATCATCACTCGATCTGGATAATCATCACTGGATCTAGATCATCACTCGATATGGATCATCTCTATTTCTGGAACATCTCTATTGGATCATCATCACAGGTGCTATCACTTAATTTTTCTCATCATAGGAATTTCTAGAGAGCCAACCCTTTTTCATGCTGGTTGTAGGCCTAGCCTCCATGTAGGTCTTTTATAGCACCTATATCTGACCCTAAGTCAGAATGGCCCACCCAACACTTACATCTGATCATGTAGGAACCAATCCTATGATCATATCAGAAAGGCATGCCCAGCATTCACATCTGACCATGTGGGAACACATCCCACAACCCTATCAAAAAGGCCTAACACTCACATCTAACAACTAATGTCATAAAGGCCCGGCACTTACATTTGACCATGCAAGGAACCAATCCTCCATGCCGAAAGGGATCTAAACTTAAATTTGATCATTGTAGGAACCAATCCTACAATCACCTCATAATGGCTCTACACTTACATCTGATCATTGTAGGAACCTATCCTACAATCACCTTAGAATGGATCTGCACTTACATCTGATCATTGTAGGAACCAATCCTACAATCGCCTTAGAATGTCTCTACACTCACATCTAATCATGTAGGAACCAATCCTACAGTCACATCAGAATGGAACTCAGCCCCAGACTGAGCTTGACTAGTAATTGACCAGGTGCCTCCATTCCAATAATGGCATTTAGCGCTTATATCTAATCATGTAGGAACCAATCCTAAAGTCACATCAGAATGGATCAGCACTCACATCTGACATGGAAGGAACCAATCCTCTCACCATGACAGAATGGCTCAGCCCTTAGATCTGACCATGGAAGGAACCAATCCTCTCACCATGTCAGAATGGCTCATGGACTCATCACTTCCCTTTGGAGGGAACCTTGATCTGGAGAACACCAAGCTTCTCCCTGAAGTACTCACACTTCACTTTTGCTAATGGCTTTGTCAACACATCAACTATCTGTTCATCCACCACAACATACTAGAGCTTCACTACTCCCCTCTACACCATATCCCTGATATGGTAATACTTGATCTCGATATGCTTCGACTTGTCATGGAACACCGAGTTTCCAGACAACTTAACACAAATCTAGTTGTCGCAATGTGTACAAGTAGCATCCAACTAGAGATCAAATAAATCAGATAGTATCTTCCTCATCCATACTGCCTCACAACTAGTTGAACAAGCTACGACATACTCTACTTCAGTTGTACTTAGTGCCACACATGATTGCTTCCTACTAAACCAAGAGATCACACCTAATCCCATACTGAAGCAACACCCTCAAGTCCTCTTCCTATCGATGGCACTGCTTTCCCAATATGAATCAACATAACTCTCCAGGTTAATCTTCTAATTCGCCAATTACTTGAGCCCATAATCAACTGTGCCCCTTAGGTACCTCAGAATATGCTTTACAGCAATCAAGTGAACATTTCTTATATCTTTCAGGAACTGGCTCAAGGTGTTCATAGAAAAGAAAATATCTGGTCTCATGTTCATCAGGTACGTCAAGGACCCAATCATCTGATGATACATCGTAGAATCAACCACTTATGATGAAGCATCACTCAATAGCTTCAGGTTCGATGCCATAGGTGTGGTCATCACCTTGCAGTCCATCCTCCCAAACCTCTCAAGGATCTCTACTGCATACTTCCCTTGTCCGAGGGAGATTCCATCCGCATTCTGCCACACCTCCATGCCTAGAAAATAGTGCATCATACCCAAGTCCTTCATTTCGAACTTGGAAGCAAGCTTCCTCTTCGTATCAGCAATCAACCCATCCATACCTGTTACAAATAGATCATGTAGATACAGTAGTAGTATCACTCGATTACCATCTTCAACCTTGTAGTAAAGGTTGGAATCTACTTTACTTTTGGTAAAGCCCAAACTAGATAGAAAGCCATGAATTCTGTTGTACCATGTCTTGGTTCCTATTTCAAACTGTACAGGGATTTATTCAATCTACACACACATGAGACTCCCTATCATGTGTCTCAAAATTGAGTGGTTTCTCTACACACACTTCCTCTTCCACTACACCATTCAAGAAAGCAGTCTTGACACCCATTTGGTGTATCTTCCATTTCATTACTGCAGCCAGAGCAAGCACTGATCTGATGGAAGTGTATCTGGATATAGGCGCAAAGGTTTCTTAATAATCTATTCCTTCTTTCTGTGAGATGCCACGAGCCATGAATCTTGCTTTATATTTCTCTATGCTTCCATCTGTAGCATGCTTGATCTTCTATATCCATTTGGAAGTTACAACATACTCCCCTTACGGTCTTGGGACAACATCCCAAACATCATTCTTCATGATCGATGATAATTTTTTATCATAGCATCCTTCCATTCTTTCCTTTCTGCTTCTTCTTCATAGTTGGAAGCTTCTTTATTGATAAATTCACATAATAAAGCTACATACCCGAAGCAGGACCTGGTCCTCTTTCTTTATCTGTGATTCTCTTCTGGAGCCCCATATCTTTCTGCACCTTGGATAGCTTCTCGTACCCAATCATGTTTCCTCTTGTGAGGATTCTTCTCTTGAGGTGGATCTACAGGTTCTTGAGGTTCCTCAAATTCTCGATCTTCTTCTTGAGTTTCTTCATTCATTGTTGTGTCATGAATTATGGCTACTTCTGATTCTTCAAGATCTTCAGCAGGTCTCTTTCTGGATTTGTTGTAAGTTGAGTCTTCGTCAAATGTTACGTCCCTGCTGATGTCAATCTTCTTGAATCCTAGGAGGTATATTCTATAAGCCTTCGAGCTTTCAGAGTATCCCACAAGTATACCCTTCTTTTCTGAAGGATCTAACTTTTTCCTTTTTTCTTTTGGAATGTGCATGTATGCTAGACAACTGAATATTCTGAGATGGATGACTTCTGGTTTCTTTCCAAAAAAAACTTCTTTAGGTCTCTTGTTCTCGAGTACTCTATGTGGAGTATGGTTCTGTACATATGCCACTATTCTAGAAGCTTCTGCCCATAGATGCATGGGAAGATATTGATCATGAAGCATTGCTCTGGCAACTTCCATGATTGTTCTATTCTTCCTTTTTTCAACCCCATTCTGTTGTGGATTATTTTATCTCCCAAAATAAAATAAATTTATTTTTGATAGTATGAAGAATTTAAATGATGCAATGAAGGATATGAAGATCACTAACAGTTTTGAAGACCTCTATTTTTGATGAAAATTTCACAAAATTGCGGCTTCGGTGGCTTGGGAGAGGATTAGAACATCTCATTAGCCACCGAAAGATGGAAGATAAATAACAGGTGGAAGACCCCTTCAGCAGTTAGGCATATTACTAAACTTTTTACTACCACCGAAACATTTTTAAACAGTTATCAAAGCTTGAAAATATAAAGGATCGGTGAGTTAGTCCACTACGGCACCGAAACAATGGAAGACTTATAGACTACACCTTCTGTGAGAAGAGGAAATCATCAGCAATCGGAAGAACTAAAGACAAATCGTCGGAGAGTTTAGAACCAGGCAACTCCGCGGCGATCGGGAGAACTACATACTAACCATCGACGAATTAGTTCTCTGAGGAGCTGCAACTATGGAGAAAATAATTATTATATGTCTCGATGGTGAGAGGCTTTGAGTTTCGGTCGCTAATGAAATCGGTTCGGGACTTGAAAACTTTAAAACCGGCGGTAATATAGTTAAATGAGGAGACGAAATGGAGGGAAACCAAATGGCTACGGGTTCCACCACAACATAAAACATCGACAATCAGGGGTTCTAAGGGCTATAGAACAGCAAGGAAAAGATAAGTAGCTTCGCAGTGTCGACGAGGCAACAGACAACACATCCTATAAATCAACAGAAAATCACCACCGATTGAAGGGAATGAAAACTACACATCGGAGCATGAAAAGACTAACTGTCGACAAAATAGCTCACTAAGGAACCTAAAGAACATAATACATACAGACTAATCGTCGACAAATTATTCTACTAAACAGCCGCAATCACAAAAAAAATATAGATTGAGGCCTCCACGATCAGATGAAAATTTTGACGATCGGAGGAACTGAAGACTACATAGCGGCAGGGTTCAAGATAAAGGTTCTGATGCATTACTTACTACAGCTCTCGATCGTTGATGAGTTAGTTATGGATAATGCTGATGCACTGAGACTAGGGGAGCAAATGGGATAAAGGAAAAAACCTTTGACCACCGATGAAGGCGTCGTCATGACGTTGGTGATCTAAAGAGCGCTGACGCTGCGGAAACAAGGAGACTTGGGGTGCCGATGGAACAAAAGGCAAAGCTTCGGATCAGCGATCGTGGCGTTAAGGTAGAGAGTCTGCAGAAACACTAATATTTGGAGTGCCGAAATAGTGGTAGCAGTCAGGCTTGGGGTGCTGATGTGATAGAAGAAAAGGCTTCAAATCGGCAATTGCAAAAACAATGCTAAAAAGGTTTCGAGCGGATTGAACAAGACTAGGCACTTCAGTTAGATGTCAATACACTGGTTGTTGGTGGCAATCTCACAACAAACCAGCAGTGGTGATTATCAAAAACCACTTCAACCATTAAAATATCGTTCAATGAACTAGATATTCATAGTAAATAAACAAATAGTTAGCAAGGGTTTGAAGCCCTAATGAGGAAAAACTATCACTTTCAATTATTTTTTGTGTAAACAAATCTGATTTTCAGGATCTATAAATTTTGTAAAAGGATATAAAACCCACAATTATTTTATGAATAAAGGTTCGAATCCAGGGATTTATGAGCCTATTCCATTATCAAGCATCTCATCGAGTTTACTCTAAGTATAAGCTCTTTTGTTGTGATTTGTTCAGCCATCTCTTTCTTTACTGTGTTTATTGCCTAAATGTGCATTTAGGTAATTTTTAGATTTATTAAAGGGCCGATAGTTGTCATCCTATTGGTTATTTAGTGATATTTGATTTATAAACACCATCCTCAGCAGGATTTAGCCATTTATGTGCATGCATTATGTGTGTAAGTCTGCCAGCCTGGTGAGTTCTCCATCCCTGCACCTTTTTGTCAAACTACTAAACAAGTTGTAACTAAAAGCCTTGTGATTGAGTGAGCTTCATGCATGTCTTGAGAATGAGAGGTTATATAGGTTATCTAGCTTGATCCAATTTATAAAAACCCTAAAAATAGTTTAAGTTACTAGGAATCCTCAAGCTACAACCTAGAAGAGTTTCCTAGAGTGATAACAAAGTGGCGTCGTTGCCGGGGAGAGGATATTGAAGCTTAGCTTCCCTAGGAGATGACATAGATCCATGCTTTGATGATAGACAAGGCTTAGACATTATTACAATTGTAATCATCTATATGGTGACTCCATTGATAAAAGGTGGCTTCAAGAAGACCAAATACCAGAGCAAACCCAAAGGGGCCACCAGCAACACCCATTTCAGATCCAGAAGAAATCTTGAGGAAAGTTAGGGCTTTACTAAGACAGACCAACAGTTCTGCACAAAACGCTACATCAAGTATTTCAAGAAATATTTCTGCTGTTATTTTGTCTACTGAAACTCTTAATTCCCAGAAATTTTTTATATCAGAAAAATCTAGGGCTTGGGCATCTTCAAGCACTGCTGCTTATGAAGATCCAATCCCTAGTGACTCCACTAGGATAAGTATACCACCGCCTTCTCGACAAATATTTTCATCAGTGCTACCTTCCATAACCTTGTCCATACCCATTTCCAATATGGTTTCCCCTCAAATGACCAAGATGGAAAGGATCCTCGTAGCTAGGTATGCACCCCTTGTTTTGCCAAATCCTCTCGCATCCATGCCTACTGGGGATTACCTCAAGTATATGCCTAAGTTTACAGGGGAAGGGGATTTCACTACTAAAGAACATATAGAGGATTTTTATAGTTATGATGAAAATATAAATATAGAACAAGAAGATGTATGGACTAAAGTTTTTGTGCAAAACCTAGATGGCTAGGATAGAAAATGGTTTAAGGAACTGCCTGCTGGGTCAGTGGAAAGCATAGAGGCCCTAGATGACATTTTCCTAAAATATTGGGGAGAAAGGAGAGACCACCTCTACTATATGATAGAATTCAAAAACCTGAGAAGAGAAAATGGTGAGTTTGTCTCCAATTTTACCAAAAGATTCAACAATATGTACAGCAATATCCCCATTGAGATTAATCCCACCAGTGACTCAGCTATGATAACTTATGCAAATGCATTTGACTCAAACTTTTTCCTACTTCTCATAGAAAGGAGTTCTGCCTCCTTATCATTCATGCAGGATGCTGCCCTAGAGGTAGAGTCAAACATTCTGGCATCTTAGAAGGTCAAACGGAAGGTAGATAGGAGAAAGCAGCCAGCAGACTATGGTGGGTCTTCTGCATCAGAGAACACGATTGAAAAAATGACCAAACTCTTGGATAACCTAACTGCTGAAATGTCAAAACTGAAGGACCAAGGACATATGTCGGTGAGGGGTAAGGGGCCAAGTGACTTTGCTCCTTGAAACCCAAATTTTTTCCCTTATAGAAGAGGAAACCCCCATGTTCAGATTCTCGGAAGGGAGAGAAATCAAGGGGAAGACTAGAGGATAAGAGCTCCATTTTAGAACATTGTATTAGAAGAAGAGCCATAATTCATTGAAGACGAAGGAGAAGCTGAAGACAATGTACATTGCATGGAGGATGAGGTGGACTATTATTTTCTGACCCAGGTAGAATATGAAGAAACCCTGATATATGAGTAGATCACTGAAGAGGCTGTCTATCAGGCTGATAGTCATGAAGGTTGCCAACTAAGGTCTAGGTTGGTTGTCTCCCTCAAGAAAAATGTTGTACCTATCAAGCATTCTATTGCACCTGCTAGAAAGGTTGCTTTTTTACCAAAGAAAGTAGTTGTCCCATCCAAAGCATTGCATAAACTAGCACCTTCAGCCACACCTGATCAAGTCCAACTCAAACCTACAGCTTAGGAGGTAATATTTTCAGATAAGCTACATTATTCTTTCAACCTTGAGCTTGAAATTCAAAAATTGAAAATCCCTTTCCCTCTAATTGAGTTGATGAAGAACGATGCATTTAAAACCTCCATTCTAAATTCCCTTCATCCCAAGGTGCACATTGACACTGACTTCGTGAACCTACAAGATGACAAGCCTATTGTAACCCTGGGCCCCATGATTGAAGACCTAAAGGACTCCTTCCCACCATTCTATATATCCTTGAACATCCATGTTAAAATCCTCCATAACTATCTGCTGGATTCAGGAGCCTCTCACAACCTAATGCCAAAAGTTGTGATGGATGAGATCGGCCTCAGCATTACCAAGCCCTACCATGATTTATTCTCTTTTAACTCCAAGAAGGTAAAATGATTGGGCCTCATCAAAGATCTTGCTATAAACTTAACCCAGCTGCCTTCGAAAAGTGTAATGATGGACATCGTAGTGGTTGATATTCCACCAAAATTTGGCCTTTTGCTATCCCGATCGTGGAGAAAAATATTAGGTGGCACCCTCTAGAT
Organism: Pseudotsuga menziesii; assembly: GCA_001517045.1. Taxonomy (NCBI): domain Eukaryota; kingdom Viridiplantae; phylum Streptophyta; class Pinopsida; order Pinales; family Pinaceae; genus Pseudotsuga; species Pseudotsuga menziesii. Next base: position 33,478 of record LPNX010044507.1, read on the forward strand.
GGATCTCACATATGCTACCATTCCCATGTTTGGAGGGGAAACTAAGTATCTATACAGATAAAATCAGCTAGCATACATCATAAGCAAAGAGAGCCTCTCAGTGAATCACCTAGTTTACGTTGTGGACACCAATTTCGGATCCCATATTTTCCAAATTGATGATAATCACGAGATGTCGGTTCAGCTCACTGAGCCCACTTATCCACAGCCAGAATAAATCACAACAACAATCTAGACCATGTATTTCAATGGGGCAAGTGCTTAGAACTCAGCAGGCACAGGTATAGTCTTGATCTCCCCAGCTAATGAATACATTCACTTATCTTATAAGCTCGATTTCAAGACCACGAACAACGTAGTAGAATATTAAGCCGTGCTGCTGGGAGTTAAATCAGCCAAGGAGATGGGGATCATGTGCATGAATATTTTTGGGGATGCAAACGTCATCATGCAACAGGTCAACAACACTTTTCAGATGAAAAATATCAGAGTGAAGGCCTACAGGGATGAGGTATGGGAACTCAGAGACTCATTTATGTTTTTTGAACTGTCATATGTTCCTAGGGATTTGAATCACCTAGATGATTCCCTAGCTATCTCTGTAAGTCTGTTTGTACCTCCTTTACCCCCTAGGCTCAACTATGATGTTCAGTTCAAGTACATACCCTCTCTGCTAGACAATGTAAAATTTTGGAGGGTGTTTGAAAATGGTGGGGAGCTTAGTAAATTCCTTCAGTTAGTGGATGAATTCTATGATATACACATAGACTAGGAAAAACTTAACCTATAGGAATCCAAGAATCTCAAGATAAAAGATAAAGTGACTAAGCACGATATTGTCCAATTTCCTAGCAACCGCATACCCCGAGGTCTAGTACCATTGGAAGAACTATTTGACCACAATGACATCCCTATCAAGCCTGTCAAAAGGGAGCTAGATCTTGCTATCCAAGAGATAAACATAGGAAGCCAAATCCATCCAAAACTGATAAATCTATCCACTGGGCTGACTGCTGAACAGAAGTATAAATATTGCAGCTTGATAAAAGAGTTTACTGATGTCTTTGCATGGGAGTATAGTGACATAAAAACGTATGACACCAACATCATCCAGCATAGGATTCCTTTGGAGAAGGACACCATTCCTTTCAAATAGAAGCTGAGACCCATCAGCCTCCTTCTATTACCAGTGATTGAGAAAGAGATCCACAAGCTCCTCAAAGACTAGATCATAATCCCCATCAGATATTCCAAGTGGATTGAAAATCTAGTAGTGGTGAGAAATAAAAATAGAGAAATCAGGTTGTGTGTGGATTTTAGAAACCTGAACAAGTGTTCCAAAAATGACAACTATCCACTGCCCAAGATGGAACATCTGCTACAGAGAGTATTGGGGGATAGGGTCATGTCCTTCCTTGATGTTTTCTTTGGATACAACCAAGTTTCTATGCACCCAGATGACCAAGAGAAGACTTCCTTTACTACCCCCTAGGGCACCTTCATGTATGCTAAAATTCCATTTGGGCTAATGAATGCTGGGAATACTTTTCAAAGAGCTATGGACCTAGCTTTTGTAGGGATAAAAGATAAATTTGTGCTAATATATTTGGATGAATTGACATATTACTCTCACAGCCATCATGACCACTTGCAGCTTTTAAGGAAGGTATTTCTGAAGTGCAAAAGGTATGAAATATCACTGAACCCTAAGAAGTCCCAGTTTGCACTCAATGAAGGAAAGCTCCTAGGCCCCATAGTCTCAGCTGAAGGTGTAAATATCGATCTGGTAAGAGTGGAGTCAGTTCAGCAACTATCAATACCAAGGTTAAAAAGAGACATTCAGTCCTTTTTAGGCAAGATAAACTTTGTCAGGAGATTCATTCCAAATTTCTCCGAGCCGTTAAAGCACATAACAACCATGTTAAAAAAGGATGCAGAAATCAAGTGGACCAACCAATAAAGAAATTCTTTTGAATATATTAAGAAGGCCATCATGGAGGCCCCAATCCTGATTAGTCCCAACTACACCAAAGGTTTTTACATTTTCTCTTTTGCATCTTATGACACAGTGGCAGTTGTACTATTACAAAAGAATGATGAAGGTCTTGATCATCCAATTGCTTTCTTTAGCAGAACCCTGAGAGATGCTGAGCTAAAGTATGACCTAATTAAGAAGCAGGCTTATGCTCTCATAAAATCTTTGAAGAACTTTAGAATCTACATTCTCCATGCAAAGGTCATTGCATATGTCCCTTCAGCTACAGTGAAGGATGTTTTGACTCAGCTTGACATTGATGGGAAGAGAGCTAAGTGGATTTCCAATCTCATTGAGTTTCATGTAGAGGTGAAACCCACCAAGTTGGTAAACAGATTAGGTCTAGCCAAGATCATGGCCAAAGAAAACTGTGAATTGCTGGGAATGAATTTCACATATGTCAGATCAGCAAAGGTGCAAACTATGGTAGCAGCTGAAGTAGAAGTAAATCAAGAACAGAATAACAGTCCAGCAGCAGCTGAGAACATATCTTCATGTGAGTGGTACTCAGGTATCATTCATTTTTTGCTAAAATTAGAAGTTTCTCCTAATCTTACTCCTAACCATGACCTCTTAAATTGAAATCTGTTAAGTTTTGCATAATTGACAATTTGTTGTATTGGAAGGATCAGTCTGGAATTTTGTTAAGATGTCTAGATGAAGAGGAAGTAGAGTAGGTCATGCATCACTTTCATTCCAGTACATGTGGATTCCACCACTACTAGAAAACCACATCCCACAAGATATTAAAAGTGGGATACTATTGGCTAGCCCTTTTTGCTAATGTATGCACTTTTGTAAGGGGCTGTGACCAATTTCAAAGATTTGTAGGGAAGCAGCAGCTCAAGTCCTTGCCCCTTAGTCCTGTGATAGTGAATGGTCCTTTTTAGCAATGGGGTCTGGATTTCATAGGTGAAATAAATCCATCTTCCAATGGACAGCATAAATGGATCTTAGTAGACACTAACTACTTTACCAAATGGATAGAAGCAATACCCACCAAAAATGCCAATCATCAAGTCATCATGAGATTCTTATATGAGAACATATTCAGTAGGTTTGGTTTCCCGTAAAGGTTAGTAACTAATAATACACAAGCCTTTAAAGCTGGGGCATTGGTTAAATTGTGTGAATCAATGGGTATTGAACTGGTGCACTCCACATCCTATTACCCACAAGGTAATGGCTTGGCTGAATCACCCAACAAAATCTTAGTTTGTATCATTAGGAAATTGCTAGAGACAAACCAAAAAGATAGGATTCAAAGCTTAAGTTTGCTTTATGGGTTGATAGGGTGACAGACAAAAGATCCATAGGGACCTCTCCATTCAAGCTAGTCTATGGCACTGAGGCCATCTTTCCTATCCAACTCACCCTTCCAGTGGCAAAGTTCTTTCAGGAAGAGGAAGATGAACCAAATGATATGATGAGAAGGATGATGGATTTGGCGGAGTTACAGCAGATCAGGGAGCAAGTTGTAGAAAAATCAGAGGCTTATCAATAGGGGATAAAGGGCATATTTGAGAAAAGAGCAAAGGCAGACAACTTCTAGGTCGAATATTGGGTCCTCAAGTGGGATGCTATCAGACGGGACAAGGGGAAACATGGAAAATTTGAATCATTGTGGATTGGACCTTTTGTTATAGACCAGGTATATGAGAATAACACCTTCAAATTGCAGAATATGGAAGGTGAAGAGGTATCCGAGGGCCCAGTAAATGGGAGGTTCCTCAAACTCTATCTTATTTGAGGTTCTGATGCCTTATGATTGTAAATTAGTAGATAGTAGATTGTTTTGTTTTCATAATAAGAATTCGTGCCCAATGGAAAAATAAATAATAGTGTTAAGTTACTTAGTTGCTTTTAGGGAAACACAATTTGGTTTGGGGTTCTTGGGACCTCATAGGGTGGTTCCCATCCTCGAGTAGGAGCCAGATGTTATCTCCCAAAATAAAATAAATTTATTTTTGATAGTATGGAGAATTTAAATGATGCAATGAAGGATATGAAGATCACTAACAGTTTTGAAGACCTCTATTTTTTATGCAAATTTCACAAAGTTGTGGCTTCGGTGGCTTGGGCGAGTATTAGAACATCTCGTTAGCCACTGAAATATGGAAGATAAATAACAGGTTGAAGACCCCTTCGGTAGTTAGGCATATTGCTAAACTTTTTACTTCTATCAGAACATTTTTAAACAGTGAGTCGAGATTGAAAATATAAAGGATCAGTGAGTTAGTCCACTATGGCGCCGAAACGATGGAAGACTTATAGACTACACCTTCCATGATAAGAGGAAATCATCAGTGTTCGGAAGGAATAAATAAAAATCGTCTGAGAGTTTAGAACCAAGAAGCTTTGTGGTGATCGAGAGAACTACAAACTAACCGTCGGCAAATTAGTCCTCTAAGGAGCCGCAACTGTGGAGAAAATAACAATTAAAAGTTCTGATGGTGAGAGGTTTTGAGTTTCGATTGCCAACAAAATTGGTTCAGGACTTGAAAAATTTAAAATTGGCAGCAAGATAGTTAAATGAGGATCCAAAACGGTGGGAAACCAAATGGCTATGGATTCCACCATAGCATAAAACATCGGCGATTGAGGGTTCTAAGGGCTATAGAACGGAGAGGAAAAGATAAGCATCTACGTAGTGTCGGTGACGCAACAGACAAGACATCCTATAAATCAACAAAAAATCATCACCGATCGAAGGGAATGAAAACTACACGTCGGAGCTTGAAAAGACTAACTATCAGTGAGTTAGTCTACTAAAGAGAAACAACGACAGAAAAAGGAAATACTAAGGCCTTCACGATCAAATGAAAATTTCAGTGATCGGAGGAAATGAAGACTACGTAGAAGAAGTGTTCAAGATAAAGGCTCCAATGCATTATTAACTACAGCTCTCGATATTTAATGAGTTAGTTATGGAGAACACCAATGCGCCAAGACTAGGGGAGCATATGGGATAAAGGAAAAATCCTCTGATCACCAATGAAGGAGCTGTCGTGACGCTGGTGATCTAAAGAGCACTGACGCTGTGAAAACAAAGAGACTTGGGGCGTCGATGGAAAAGAAGACAAAGCTTTCGACCAACGGTCGCGTCGGTAAGGTAGAGAATCTGTGGAAACACTGAGATTTGGAACGTCGAAATAGCGGTAGCAGTTCAGCTTGGGGAGCCGATGTGATAGAAGAAAAGGATTCTGATTGGCGACTGTGACAACAAAGTTAAAAAGGTTTTGGGTGGATTGAACAAGACTGGGCACTTCAGTTAGAGACCGATACATTGGATGTTGGTGGCAATCTCACAGTAAACTAGTAGTGGTGATTATCAACGACCACTTCAACCATTAAAAGATCATTCAGTGAACTAGATCTTCACAGTAAATAAACAAATAGTTAGCAAGGGTTTGAATCCCTAATGAGGAAAAAATATCACTTTCAATTATTTTTTGTGTAAACAGATCTGATTTTCAGGATCTGTAAATTTTGTAAAAGGCTATAAAGCCCATGATTATTTTATGAATAAAGGTTCGACTCCAAGAATATATGAGCTTGTTCCATTATCAAGCGTCTCATTTGGTTTACTCTAAGTATAAGCTATTTTGTTGTGATTTGTTCAACCATCTCTTTCTTTACTGTGTTTATTGCCTGAATGTGAATTTAGGTAATTTTCAGATTTATTAAAGGGCCGATAGCAGTCATCCTATTGGTTATTTAGTGATATTTTATTTATAAACACCATCCTCAGCAGGATTTATCCATTTATATGCATGTGTTATGTGTGTAATTCTGCCAGCCTGGTGAGTTATCCATCCTTGCACCTTTTTGTCAAACTATTGAACAATTTGTAACTAAAATCCTTGTGATTGAGTGAGCTTCATTCATGTCTTGAGAGTGAGAGGTTATATAGGTTATCCGGCTTGATCCAATTCAGAAAAACCCTAAAAACAGTTTAAGTTACTAGGCATCCTTGAGCTACAACCTAGAGGAGTTTCCTAGAGTGATAACAGATTATATGGAGTGGATAACTCCCTCTTAATCCCTAAATCTTTTCATAACTCTTTGAATCCATTTGATGTGAATTCTCCACCATTATCTGATCGAAAGGTATTTATCTTCTTTTCTGTGTGGTTCTCGATCAAGGCTTTAAATTCCTTGAAATTTCTGAAAACTTCACCTATGTTCTTCATAAAGTATATCCATGTCTTCCTAGAAAGATCATCAATAAAAGAAACATAGTATACATACCTGCTTAAAGAACTAGACGACATTGGACTGCATACATCAAAGTGAATGATTTCCAAGATTCCTTTTGCTTTGCTTTCGCTACTTGTAAATGTCTTCTTTCTATTCTTTTCCTTTCACACATCATTTGCAGACTCCTTCATGTTTTTCTTGAATTTTTGGAAGACCTTCAACAGCTTTTCTTGCAAGTGGTAGTGCTCTATAGTGCACATGTGCAAGCCTTCTATGCCAAAGTTCATTCGGCTCTACTATGTCATGGACCAAATCTTGTTCTAGATGACCCTTCAATTTGTATAAACGTCCATCTTGTTCTCCAATTACTATTGCATTGTCGATAGTATTTCCTCTTGGACACATGAGGACTTGGCCATCTACAAATGCAACCCTCATTCCTTTTCCACCTAGTTCCAATATGGAGAGAATATTCTTCGTTAGTCTTGGTACAAACAAGACATCTTTCAATTTCATATACTTTCCAGAGTCTAGCTTGTAGGAGGATTCACCACTACCTTTTATGGGATATTGGTAGTCATCCCCAAGTTTCACCTTATGGTGTGAATTATGTTCGCATATTTTCTCAAAGGATTCCTTGAATCCTGTCATGTGTTTGGAATCCCCACTGTCAATAAGCCAATATTTGCTTCCATGAGTGATATTTCCCATGAGAGCAGAGATCAGAACATATTCTCAATCACTTGAAGAGTCTTTGATTTCTTGTTTTACTTTCTTCCTGGAAGGATCATCATCCTCAACAGTGTGAGCATGATGTGTCATTTTGAAGTTATTCTTCTTCTTGGATCCACTCCTATTCATGGGATAATTTCTAGCAAAGTGTCCTCTTTCATCACATGTATAACATATGAGTTTGGATGGATCCGTTTTTACAAAATTATCTATTTGATGAGAATGTTTACCTTGGTGATGATTATTTTCTCTTCTGCCTTTCTTGGAGTGTACTATGAGAGCTTGATCTTCACTTCCAATATTTTCTTCTCGATCTACTATTCAAGATTCTTCTTGTGAACATTCTTCCCACAGTCTATTGAACTTGATTAGCTTCTTCCTAGCACAGATTCCTTGGATTAAAGAATCACATGACCTAGGGAGACCATTCAAGGTTGTCATCACAATTTTTGCATTCTCCACTTCTTCATCTACTACTTCAAGTTGTTCTTTGATATGGGAGACCCTTATGAAGTATGACTGTATGGTCTCCTCATTGTGGATCTTTAAATTATTCAAGTGGTTCCTTAGAGTCATCTTATGGTTTATGTTCTTCCCTTCAAACAGTTTGGTTAGGGAAACAAACATATATTTAGGTGTCTTGAGGGAGGACACCTATGGTATGAGGTGATCCTTGATTGAATCAGCAATAATCCTCTTTTCCATAACCAACTTCTTCTTATGTAAGGCCTTAGCCTCATCTTCCTTTGGAACTGGAACCTCCTCGTTGATGTAGGAGTCCAACTCATTTTCTTCCAAGACCAGCGAGATCCTATACTTCCAGGCTCAGAATTTATCATCTCCCTCAAGTTTTTCATCAAGATTGGTATCATGAGACATCTTAACTAAGAACCTCAAATGGAAATACAAACGATTTAGAACTTACCAGGTCAAGATGTCAGATCTGGATTTGGAGCTGAATTTCTACAGTGTTGGTTCAGGAGCAGATTAGGGTTTGACTTTGTTGGAGTTCTGTCCAACCAAATGCTTTGATATTGATCTCTAAACTTTTATTTTGAGGAGGATATAAGTCCAGGCCTAGGCTCACTCAAAAATTCCACTTTTGTGGAAAGCCCTAATTTCCGGCACTAGTGTCAAGTCCAAAGCTGAAAAATATCAGAATTAGATTACGTTTCAACATAAAAATGTGCCCTAGGGAGGAGAGTCATCCCAACCTTATTTTTCTGAAAATATATGGATAGAGATCCAAAAAGTAGTATCCCTAGTTCCCACAGCTTCATAGTGTCTTCTTCTCAGGTTAGCTCTGATACCATGTTAGATTTTAACATTTAAGCTAGCATTATATTAGGATATTTAACTAAGAGAATAACAAGCACATCAATCAAACACAAGAGACAATGAACAAAGTGTTTTTCCTCGAGGAAACCATAAATACGGAAAACCCCACAACTTCCTCAGAGATAGAATCGGCACCAAAAGTAAAACCCCAAAACAATAAGATGATCTCCCAACAACAGTAGCCTCTTTCTTTCTAGCCGCAACAACTTCTTCTCCCTCAGCTATGTGCTACACCTGAGTGTGAGTGAGTGTGTGATAAATAGAGAGACTCACTCTCTATTTATACTAATTCCTGACTTGACAATGAATCACTAGGGCCGACTTCACTAGGTGATTCTAACAACCCTAGGGCTATGTAATTGTGGTGCCTTTAACCCTTGAACAATAGGAGGGTTACCCACATTGACTTAACATGACTTATTTACATTATAGAAACTCCTGATCAGAACATTGGGGCATGACATGACTCAATTACATTACAAACACTTCCTAGAATAAACATCAGGGTACAATACATAAGAAATACAAGTGAATACATTCTGAAGTTACAATTACATCAATATGAAAGAGTTGCAATATTTGACCCACGAATGTAATTAAATGTGTGTGAATGTAATTAAAGGTGGATTAATATAAAAAAAACATTAAAAAGTAAATTGTAACAACTCTAGAGCATGTTATTTTTCGAATTATATTTGGTGGTGTTTAAAGACACTATTAGTTCTTGGCACCTCCAATGTGCCATAGATCGTGTTTGTATCCTAGACACATGAAATGCTAAACATTAATACTCTCATCAAAAAATAAAGAGAACCCAATGAAATTGTGCAAACATTATTTATAGATCACTCACCTGAGGGTGTAGGATCGTGTTCATACTGTCCCGTATATTGTGAATAGTAGGTTGTCTATGAATGGTATTCATGAATCATAGGTTAGTATTGAATTTGTATAGGTGAATGGTATTGAAATTGTGCTTCAGAACACACTTTAAAGTTTAAATAACACACCTGAAAATGTAGCCATACTAGACAATCTAGTAACACCTGACAATGCACTCAATCAAGTAGGCCATCTGGATCATCTCTGTTGCCGATGGTGTCCATCAATATCTCTTGCTTTAAATGAGGTAGAAAGTATCATACATATGACCCGATTTTGTCCAGAAGTGTGTGCAACTTGATGTTTATACCAACTACCAGGTTGATAAAGTGGTATACAATAGCTCGTAGTATAAAATCCTGATCTACATACCCACACTTCCTTTTTTGTTGTGTTGCTAGTGTCAAGTACTCCCCTTTTTTAACCATTGAGCCAATTGGGAATTCAATATTTTCATCATTTGTAACAGGTTTGATAGTGGTTTGTTTCCCCTGTAAGAAACGAGCCAGCCAATACTCAGAACCCCATTCATTATTTTTTGGGGCAGCCACTGCATATACCTAACCTATAAAAAGAAATAGGTCGAGTTAACAATACATTTATTAAAAAATTTCTTGTATGTAACATAAATAAAATTTCTTTAAATGTAAAGGATTGTAGTGATTTAGGTACTACAAGTTTAAATTTTTTGTACCTACTTGTATGAGATCCGATATGTGATCATAGTCTGTTAAAATATATGTATGATCATTTTCCAATGGGTCTATATCATTATCCCCCTTCAAATCGGTGCCAAGTGTCACTCAATCCAATGTATCAACCATATCTGTATACTCACAATCACCCCATTCATCGATGCTACAGGAACCGCAAAACAAATCCTTCAATATTTCCCAAATTTGTAGGGTCGAGTTTTCTAAGCTTCTAATTGAATGAAATTGTCAAGTTCCATGCACTATGTTCAATCGATGTGTGTTGGATCAGTTCCCATATGTCACCTTATATTATACATATATCATACAAGGAATTCTCTCAAAACACTCTTATTCAAACAAGGAACAAATAGAACATCACTCAAATCAAGAACAACACCTAAGTAATTTGGAAGGAAATGGAGCAAACTCATCACACGTGATAACTAGCATCATAACCAAGATCCACACTCATACCTCCCTCTTTCTCTTGAAACATGTTTAATAATGACCTATCATATGTCAGCTAACAATATCAATAAATTTAATCACCTAACCTAAGTACACAACAATTAGAATACCAAATCCCTCTTTCACCTATAGAGTGATCCCAACTAAGAAAAACTATGATGCCATGCAGAAAAATTTTGAACTAGGGGAAATTAATGAGACTTCAGAAATTAACATATGTGTGTCACCAATGCAAGAGTTTCATTGAAGGAAACTGAGAAAACCCCTCATTTATGAAATCAATGCACAATGTAGTCACTCATCCATGAAAAGAGGGTGAAGAGATCCCCCTATATGTAGTCGCATTCGAAAATACCAACAAAGTCAACGGTTCATAGATTCGACCTCAAGTTGTTGATTTATGTCCACTTGAAAGTCACCTCAAAATGTGGTTCAAGGACACTTGGTGACTTTCGGTCCTAGAGGGAAAACAAAAACTGAGAAGCATAATTGCATGACCTTTTCTCTTACAGGTGTTTATGGGTAAGGCCAATATGGGAACACTACCAATAGTTGTGTAGTGGATTTTTCTGCATAGTTGAGCCACCAATGCAAGAGTTGCATTCAAGGAAAATGAGAAATTTTTTTTATGAAATAAATGTACAATGTAGTCACCGGGCCATGAGAAAATGGTTAAGAGGGACCCCTAGATGTAGTTTCATGCTAGGAGACCGACAAAGTTTAGGGTTCAGCGATACGACATGTGGTTGACAATTTATATCTAATTGAAAGTCACCTCAAAATGTGATTCACAGACACTTCATGACTTTTGGTCCTGGAGAGAAAAACCAAATGGAGTAGAATAATTACAGGCATTGGCTCCTCAAGGTGTGTATGTTCAAGGCTGATATGGGAACACTACCAATGGTTGCACGTTGGATATTTTTATGGAGTTGACCCACCAATGCAAGAGTTGAATTCAAGGAAACGAAGCAAAATCGTAGATTTTTGAAGAAATGCACAATGTAGTCACTGGGCCATGAAAACATGGTGGAGAGACCCCCTAGATGTAGTCACATACCAGGAGACCAATGGAGTCAACGGTTCGTCGATCTGACATCCGGTTGACTATTTATGTCCAGTTGAAAGTTACCTCAAAATGTGGTTCAAAGACATTTTGTGACTTTTGGTCTTGGAAAGAAAAACCTAATGAAGCAACATAATTACATGCCATTGGCTCCTAGAGGTTTTTATGGGAAATGCCTATATGGGAACACTACCAATAGTTGCACGGTGTATTTTTTGTAGGCTTGACCCACCAATTCAAGAGTTTCATTCAAGGAAACTGATAAAAACCCTAGGTTATGAAATCAATGCACAATGTAATCACCAGGTCATGAAAACATGGTGGAGAGGTCCCCCCTAGATGTAGTCGCATGCCAGGATACCAACAGAGTTGACGTTTGATCGATCTGACCTTCGGTTTACTATTTATGTCCAACTGAAGGTCACCTCAAAATGTGGTTCAAGGACACTTGGTGACTTTTGGTCCTGGAGTGAAAAAACATATAGAGCATCATATCTGCATACTATTGGCTTCTGCTGGTGTGTATGGGAAAGGACGATATGGGAACACTACCAATAGTTGCACAGTTGATGTTTTTGCAGATTTGACCCACCAATACAAGAGTTGCATTCAAGGAAACTGTGAAAAGCCATAGTTTATGAAATAAATGCACAATGTAGTCACCGAGCCATGCAAATGTGGTGGAAAGGCCCCCCTAGATGTAATAGAATTCTAGGAGACTAATAGAGTCATCTGTTCATCCATCAAACCTCCGATTGATGATTTATATCCAGTTGAAAGTTGCCTCAAAATGTGGTTCAGGGACACATGATGACTTTTGGCCTTGGAGTGAAAAATCACATGAAGGAGCATAATTGCATGCCATTGGATCCTACAGGTGTGTATGGGAAAGGAAGATACAGGAAAAATACCAATAGTTTCATAGTGTATTTTTTTCATAGTTGACACACAAATGCAAGAGTTGCATTCAAGGAAACTGAGCACAACCCTAGTTTATGAAATAAATGCACAATGTAGTCACCAGTCCATACAAACACGTTGGATAGCCCCCCTAGATGTAGTCACATTCTAGGAGAGAAATGGAATCGATGGTTCATATATCCAACCTCCAGTTGATGATTTATGTAAAGTTGAAAGTGGCCTCAAAATGTGGTTCATGGAAACTTGGTGACTTTCGGTCCTAGAGCAAAAAAACAAACGGAGTAGCATAATTGCATGTTGTTGGCTCATGCAGGTGTGTATGGGAAAGGTCGATATGGTAACACTACCAATAGTCAGATAGTGGAGTTTTTTGCACAAATGAAGGAGTTGCAAAATTTGACCCATGAATGTAATTAAATGTGCATTAATGTAATTAAAGGTGGATTAATATAAAAAAAACCATTAAAACTAAATTGCAACAACTCTAGAGCATGTTATTTTCCGAATTATGTTTGGTGGTGTCTAAAGACACTATTAGTTCTTGGCACATCCAATGTGCCATAGATCATGTTTGTATCCTAGACACATGAATTGCTGAAAATTAGTACTCTCATAAAAAATAAAGAGAACCGAATGAAATTGTGCGAACATTATTTAGAGATAACTCACCTGAGGGTGTAGGACCGTGTTCATATCGTCCCGTATACTATGATAGTAGGATGTTTGTAAATGGTATTTGTTAATCATAGGTTAGTATTGAATCTGTATAGGTGAATGGTATTGAAATTGTGCTTCAGCATGCACTTTAAAGTTTAAATAACACACCTGAAAATGTAGCCATACTAGACAATCTAGTAACACCTGACAATGCACTCACTCGAGTAGGCCATCTGGGTCATATATGTTGCCAATGGTGTCCATCAATCTCTCTTTCTGTAAATTAGGTTAGCAAGTATCATACATGTGACCTATTTTTGTTCAGAAGTGTGCACATCTTGATGTTTATACCATCTACCAGGTTGGTGAAGTGGTATACAATAGATCCTAGTGAAAAATCTTTATCTACATACCCAACCTTCCTTTTCTGTTGTGCTGCAAAAGTCAAGTACTCCCCTTTTTTAACCATTGATCCAATTGGGAATTCCATATTTTCATCATCTGTAATAGGTTCGAGAATGGTTTGTTTCCCCTGTAAGAAATGAGCCAACCAATACTCAGAACCCCATTCATTATTTTTTGGGGAAATCACTCCATATACCTGACCTATAACAAGAAATAGGTCAAGTTAACAATACATATATTAAAAAATGTCTTGTATGTAACACAAATAAAATTTCTCTAAATGTAAAGGATTGTAGTGATTTAGGTACTACAAGTTTAAAATTTTTGTACCTACTTGTATGAGATCCGATATGTGATCATAGTCTGTAGAAATATATGTATGATCATCTTACATTGGGTCTATATCATTACCCCCCTTCAAATCGGTGACAAGTGCCACTCAATCCAATGTATTAACCATATCTATATACTCACAATCATCCCATTCATCGATGCTATAGGAACCACAAGAGCAAGGCTTCAATCTTGCCCAAATTTGTAGGGCCGAGTTTTCTGAGCTTATAATTGAATGAAATTGTCGAGTTCCATGCACTATGTTCACTCGATGTGTGTTGGATCGGTCCACATTTGTCACCTACTAGAATAATATCTTCATTAGGTTTTTCCTTGTTGCTTGTTCTCCCATCATAGATTCACACCATTTCACTATAGATGTAGTGCCTCGAAGGAGATGACCTGTAAAATTCATCTCTTCCCTTCTAATAATTGGAGAGATATTAATTGAGTTGTTCTTGTGCTCAGTGATAGTTTAGCTTAGAAGGTTGGAATTGGTTCTCAGTTTAGGATCATATTAGATGATGTTATGGGTTATAGCAATAGAATACTAGTGGTGAATGAATTATCTTTTTTCTTACATAGTTAGTGTTAGGATTATTAATCCTCCCTTGACCTTACTGTCTATTAGATTATTTAGCCTAGCTTAGGAATCTTAATTAATTAATTGGGTCCATTAGTATCATTGGGTCCACTTGGCCTAATGGGGCCACATGTACCAGTTACTAGAGTGTGATGAACAATGCTAGAGGTTAACTACCACTTACTGCATGTGCATTCATCAGTTTGGGAGCCTCCTAGACCAATCAGGCTACATTTTAGGAGCCACTAGGAGTCCCGACACCAACCTCCATCAGTTGGGTGGAGTTGGAACTAGTTATTCTTAGTTAGCCTCCATTTACTTTCATTTAGATAGTGCTAGTTATGCATAGCTAATGCATGGATGCATGTGGAGTAGGAGTCTTTTCCCACCTACCACCTCAGTTGCACTGAGTTAACTAGTTATTACTAATTGATTGAGTTGGTTGGACATGTGGGAGTTGAACTGTTGGACTTCGATATTGATTGAGACACCATGAGTTAGCTATTCAGTTAGGTACAGTAAAATACAATTGGTAGATTATAATTTCTCCCTGATGCATTCGAATTATTTTCCTATGCAAACTATTGTAACACTGGATTAAATTAATGACAATGATATTGTAATCACCTAAGCTATACTCATATGTTTCCAGTGTGGTTTGTTTTGTTCAGTGTGTATATTCATTCTCCTTTTACTACAATAATAATTCAGAACTAATTGTTTGACGATATAAATGGAACAATAATTCTAATATGGTATTAGAGCATTCTCAGGCAGGTTTGATGTTTGTTTCTCTCCATTGAACATCAAAAGTAGTCGGGTTTCCATAGAAGTCCCTTATCTTGATTTGCTAGCTTTGAAGTTATTCAGAGCAGCGGAGAAGGAGTGACGGACCCTGAAAATATGTTCATGTCGAGGGGAAAATCATGATTCTAACTTAGTTCATATGTTTTAGTGTTTTGTAGTGAAAATTGACAAGTGCTACGTATCTTGTATGAAGTTTTGTGATCTCTCAGCTAGAAGAATTATGGATTCTCAATATCCTACTCCTTGGATCCTCACAACTTCCAAGTATCTTGATTGGAGGATTGATATGCTGCTGGCCTTGTGAAATCATGGTTTCCATAGGATAGTACTTAGAAGGGAAATTGAGCCCCATCATCATGTTGAAAGAAGCAAGTTCCTAAATCGCTTAGATGAAGCATTCGGTTATCTATGCACTTATATATCCATAGATATTCTCTTCCACCTAGAAGGTTTGAAAACACCCAGAGAATCCTGGGAGAATCTTGAATACTTGTTTGGAAAATACAATGAGCTTCGGGTACACCTCCTGGAGAATGCAATGGCAGCCTTACATCCTAGCAGTTTTGAGACTATTGAGCAATTCTTTACTAAATTCAAGTCTCTTTCACTTCAATGAAAATAGTTTGAAATAGAATGGAAGGATGAGAAAAATTTCCTTTCCATACTTGCCAAACTTGGTTCTAAGCATTATGTATTTGTTTCTATATCTCATTCCAAGCGTGAGGGCTTCCCTGATTTGAAAAATCCTTCATTAGATTATTTTTTCGAGTCCTTAGTCAAGGATCAAGAGAAATTGATTCAAATGGGAGTCATCAAGACTTCCAAATATCAAACTCTCCTAGTTACTGACTCTTCCAAAGCACAATCTAAGGGGAAATCAAAGAACAAGGAGACAAAAGCAGCTGATTCGAATCCTAAACAAAATCAACAAACTTCCAAAGGAGACTTCGACTCTAAGAAAAAGAAGAAGTTCAAAAATAATTTATGTCCTTATTGTGAAAAGGGTTACCATATTGAAGATTATTTTATGAGGAAGAGACTTGATGAAATGTCAGCTCTTCTCAAGAAGCATAACATTTCTCCCCCACAAAGATAAAATAAGCATAATGAAGAACCCCATACAGAAGATGAT
The DNA here is from genome assembly GCA_001517045.1 of Pseudotsuga menziesii. Classification (NCBI taxonomy): domain Eukaryota; kingdom Viridiplantae; phylum Streptophyta; class Pinopsida; order Pinales; family Pinaceae; genus Pseudotsuga; species Pseudotsuga menziesii. The sequence goes on from LPNX010044507.1 coordinate 49,732, forward strand.
GAAAGGTGCCATGCTTTGAAATTTAGACTTACACTGTCTACAACATACATAATTGATTCTAGAGCTTCCAACCACATGGTTTCCTCCAAATAATCCTTCTTGGCCCTCACATTGTCAAAGGGGCCTAATATTCACATGGGAGATGATTCCCAGAGTCCAGCAGAAGGAAGGGCCTCAATCCGAGCGAAGCATGGTGAGTTCAAGAATGTCCTTTATGTGCCCTCCCATGTTGCTAACCTGTTGTCGATTTATCAGATGACTCATACATGCTCTTCCAAGAGAGTTACATTTGATTTAGAAATAATTGAGATTACAGAAAAATCCACTAGACAGCTTGTAGCGAAAGGTATTGCAAATAACTCTACCAAAGCTTATGAGTTATCACATTTCTTACCTGTCGCCCCTCCTCCAACTTTATCGTCTCATGATAAAAACACCAGCAAGATTTGGAATGAGAGATTTGTCCATCTCAATTTAAAATATCTATAGCAACTCCACAATGATAAAATGGTTGAAGGTTTTCCCTCCATCCAAACTTCCAATGGAGTATGTGTTATTTTCTTGGTAGGTAAGCATCTAGAAAAGAAGTATGATGTTGGGAAGAAACATAAAGATGCCTCTATACTTGATTTGATACATAGTGATGTAGCTGAACCTATGCCCACAAACTCCATTAATGGTTGCATGTACTTCCTCACCTTTCTTGATGATTTTTCTAGGTACTGCTGAATCTATTTCATGAAACAAAAATAAGAAGTTTTTGAGACTTTTAAATTTTGTAAGGCTATGGTTGAGAGAAGTTTCAATAATAATATCAAGTCAACAATATCTAATAAAGGAGGAGAGTGCATCAAAGGATATTTCTATATTTTGTGAATTGGAGGGGATTCGAATGGAACACTCAGTTCCATACGCACCACAACAAAATGGTGTGGCTGAGAGGAAGAACATATCATTGAAATATATGGAAACATGCCTTATCCATGCCAAAAATCTACCTCCTTCTCTTTGGATTGAAGTAGTCAACTATGCTTCTTATTTGTAGAATAGGGTTCCCAGAATTCAGTGGTTGGGGTCACTCCATTCAAAGCACTGCATGGGCATAAGCATAATATCTCTCATCTCAGAGTCCTTGGTTCCAAAGATTGGGCAAGAAATCCACTTGAAAAGAGGAAGGAATTCCAAGCCCAAAGTAGCAAATGCATTATGCTGGGATATATAGAAGATGCAAAATCTTACAAACTAATGGAGGTTGCAACCAGAAGATGCTTCATTGAAAGGAGTGTCCAGTTTGAAGAAGATAAGTTGTATGAAACCTCAAGCAACACAGGAAGGTATAACTATTTCTCCACCTATTTTTGATGATGATGATGTGCTACAGGTTTCAGATTCAGATGAAGAAGATCACATTTAGCATGATCCTATTATTGAGACTCAATCTCAAAAGATTCTAGATCTAGATCCAGTATCCATTCCTAATCACAAGCCTATTCCCATATGAGCTCAAAATCTCCTTGATGCAGCTAGAAGTGGTGTTGCAAAACCATAAGATAGAAGAAGAACAAGGTCCCAATATCAGAATGAACATGCTTCACTAGATATCATAGATTCATTCTCTACATAATGGTGCAACAAAAATCGAGGTCGGTACTACTTGATGATGGCGAATGATCAGCTACATGGCCCAAGGAAGTAGAAACTTGAGCATTCCCTACCTTCTCCATCCAAAAGAGACAAACAAAGTCATCAGTTTAGAAGTACATTGAGACATCCACAGATGGACCATGTTGTTGCATAGAGATGCAAATTTGTAGCAGTGTGTTTCCTCAAGTTATTTTTTTAAGGAGGAAGCTTCTTTATTCTAAAGATAGCTTCCAATTTTCTATTTCTACTTTTTTTTGGGGGTGGGGGGGTGGGTTCCCATGAGTTTTTCCCCTATTTCCTTGGTTTTATTACGCAACAATTTTATTTTATTGTCTTTTATATTGTTTTGGGTGACCTGTGGTCTTGTTACTAGGGCCCACAGTTGTCGAAGTTAGGATTCAGAGGGGGTGTTAGGATTATTAATCCTTCCTTTACCATCCTGTTGATTAGATTATTTAGCCTAACTTAGGAATCTTAATTAATTAATTGGGTCCACTAGCACGATTGGGTACACTTGGCCTAATGGGGACACATGTACCAGTTACTAGAGTGTGGGGAATAGTTCTAGAGGTTAAATTCCACTTACTGCATGTGCATGCATTAGTTTTGGCACCTCCTAGACCAATCCCTACATTTTAGGAGCCACTGGGAGTCCTGACACCAACCTTCGTTAGTTAGGTGGAGTTGGAACTAGTTACTCTTACTTGTCCTCCATTTACTTTTAGTTATATCACAATCAGTTAGCTAGAGCTAGTTATGCATGGCTGCATGTGGATTAGGTGCCTTCTCCTACCTACCATGTCAGTTGCACTGAGTTAACTAGTTATTAATGATTGATTGAGTTGGTTGGACATCTGGGAGTTGATCTGTTGGACTCTGATATTGATTGAGACACCATGAGTTAGCTAGAGAGTTAGGTACAGTCAGATCTAGTTGGTAGATTCGAATTGCTCCCTAATGCATTCGAATTATTTTCCTATGTAAACTATTGTAAGAATGGATTTAATTAATTACAATGATACTATAATTAACTGAGCTATACTCATGTGTTTCCTGTGTGGTTTGTTTTTTTCAGTGTGTATCTTCATTCTCCTTTTACTACAATCATAATTCATAACTAATTGCTTGAAGATCTAATTGGAACAATAATTATAACATTTAGAATATTTTCATTCTAACTCAGATTGATGCCCAAGATGCCTCTTTAACCTGGAAATGGGGATGGAAGACCAAATTCACTTGATAGGTCAATTGAAAGATCAATTGATTTTTTTCTTTTAGAACTAAAATTCAGACAAGTTTAGTTAAACAAAAAACTAGATGTTCTTAGCAGGACTCTAAATAAGAATGGAGGAGGTTATACATTATATCCAGACTATCAAAATATTATCAATGTGGATGATTTGGAAGATAGATGGTGGTGATAAATGATTTGGAGAATTAAAGATACAAGAAGTATAAAGTTCTGATGTGGCTTCCTCTCACCTCAAAAGTATTAACAGAAGATCTCTATCAAAAGAAAAATAATGAAGGTCCTGGAATATGTTATATTTGTTGGTAAGGTGGAGAAGACGTATCCCACATCTTCATGAAATGTCCCTTTTCTCTTCGATTTTGTAATAAGATAGAATGTTGGTTCTGAAAGAAGGATATTTGGTAGTACGAGTCTATGGAGATAGGCCTAAAAATATGGTTTTCATGAGAATATATAAACAATTATAGAGAACTTAATTTCCTAAATGTTACCAACTAAGTTGTACTTAGTGGTTTTTTATCAAGTGAACCTAGTGAACTAGACAAAGATGATTTGTTCAGACTTCATAAGACCTTCGAAAGTGCTTCTAGGAAGTGATTTTTGTACTATATCACATGTTCATACTCCATGGGGGAATTGGAATAAAAGTTCTAGCATGATAGTGTCTGTAAAAGACTTGGTCTCTTAGACTTTATTTGTCAATCCAATCAGGCCAGGGCGATTTTTTCCCTTGGTTATTATTGGTTGTTGAATAAACGACTAATAATTTCTGAGTTATTCACTCAATACCTCAAAAGTTGGGGTGGTCGGCTTGGCATTTAGGCCTATTGACGTTATTAGAGTCTATGTGGCAATCTATAAACGTGATAGGCATTATGTTTGAGTCATATGAACATGTCTAAGTCCCCCTAGGTTTTTTAATTTTTTTAATTTTTTCAGTGCTTTTTATTAAAATTTAATTTTTCCAAAACTTATGCTATTTTTTAATAGTTTAATTGGAAAAATTGGTTTTGTAGAAAAAGTGGGCTCGGAAGTTAGATTTAGATATATAGGTGCTCATTTTCAAGGTTAGAGCACCCAGTAGACCTATAGACCCACTATTTCCTAGTTTTGAGTGATTTTCCATCACTCATGTCAGAAAGCCCCAAAAAATCAATTATTGATTATTTTAATTAATAAATTGATAAATGATGGAGCAAATCCAAAATCCTAGATCAGTGGATTCTTAACCGATTTGATTCAAATCAGTCTCATTGGCACCAGATTGATTGGATCTAACAAATACTTGACTGAAGGAGGTGATAAGGGCAGATCCAGAGTTGAACTTCAGCCTCCTTTATGGGGAATTGCACCCTCTCTCTCTGCTCCACACGTGTGGGCTCTTCTGGGAGCTTTGTGGTTGATGATTCACTCAGCAAGTCGATGTGTCAGCTCAATCATCCCCTCGATTGACATTGAAACTCAGTAGAAGATCAGTTCAGGTTCAGATCAAGCATTGATGGACTCTCCTTCAGCTACAGTTGTCTATCTCCTTAGGATTTGTGCTCCTTCTGGGTTGGGGTTTCAATTTTGTGTATAAATAAAGCTCAGGCTGCCTCTTCCAAGCTAGTTAGAGATGGATTGAGGAGCCATTGTTGTTGTAATACTATGTAATATCTTTTTTTATTGGAATAAATTGAATCTTTGGAGCAAGATGGTGTCATGTCATTGTATGTGTGGATGAGAATTACCATGTTTCATTGAGGTAACCTGTATCTATGTTCATAATTTGTTGATTGTTTGTGGATTCATTGCTAAGATTGATAATATGTTTATTATAATATTGATAGGAAAGGAGTTTGTTAATAATTTTATTGGCCATTTCTTTCCTTTTTGATGCATGTTTAGAGATCTAGATTCAACATGTTTTATAATTTTATATGCATGTTATTCTAAAATCTCTATGTATGTATTAACCAGATCTCACATGTATTTTGGCAAGTCTTTGGATTCATTTGCAGGTTCCTAGCTTGGAGAGAATTCTGATCTAATTTGATTCTTCACTCTCTTCAAAACCATTCAAAGGCATAGTCCCTTGACATTCCACCGGAAAGCTCCATGGTTGATCTTCAAGGCTTCCAACAACAAATGCTCTTCCTTTCCTCTTCCTCCTTCAAATTTTTCTAAAATCAATCCGGTTACTTCTTTGCAAATTTAAAATTTTTTAGATATATCAATTTCACAGTTTATTTTACATAGATATTTCTGCCTTAAAGCTCATAAACTAGACATCATTCTTAAAAGAAAATTTACAAGCATTCTAGATCTAGTTTTAAGAAAAATTGTCATTTTTCAAGGCTGTGAAAGTAGATCTAAAGCTTGTTGAATGCATGGTTTTTTCCTTATAGTATAAAATTTTATATTCAACAATTTAAGTGCTTCATATTGGATTCCCCCAAAGCAGGCCAAGATCCCAAGGAATGCTTGCTTTCCTCGGTTCCTTTTTCCGTTTCTTTAAAAACTAGTTTTAACTTAGAATTTTTGGGTAGAAAGTTTGTTCATCCAAAAGTACTTTCAAAGTAATTTTGGGAATATTTAACTGTGATAAAGTTGCTGGTTTTTAGCAGGTGTAACAAAAAAGAGGAGGAGGCGCTGTCCGGAAAGCATTTTTGGACCATTCGAAATCCCCCAAGGGGTCTCCATCTTCCCAAATTTTCAAATTTTTGCAATTTGTAAAACTTTGGTCTCATTAAATATAAGGAATAGATGGATTAGTTTCAGTTTTATTATATTGTAATTGCTACTAATAAAACAAAAAATCTTTTTGAATAGGCTCTTTCGAGCCTATTTACCACCCCCCCTAGGGGGATCCACGTCTGTTTTACTTTTTTGCATTTTTCCTTTTTTTCTATTCTAGTTTAGTATTGACATGTAGGATTGTATAATTTGATAATATTTTGAATTATTCCATATTTTCAATTCAAAATTAATCATACTACTTACCCCACGACTGCCCGATTGACCCACAAGGGGAAAGAGATGTGTGGTAGGGCTAATTAGAAAACCAGTGTTGTATATCTCTGATTCAATTTTCATTAATTGTTTTGATAATCATAATAAAATCAACCCCTCCTTGATTCCTTTATTGAGGTCCACTTGGACTGAAAGAGGTTCTTGGAGGGTTTTCTTTTTAATAATAACATCTCTTTTAAAATTTACTAAAAATCACAAAGACTCCAGTGTGTATGCTATGTACTTGGTTGCGGTTCGTTCGATTGTTCAAGCTGCATCAAAAGCACTTGAGTGACTATATTAATTAGTATTCACCTGTCAAATTGACAAACCATCAGGCAAAAATCCAACGGCTTGAACGAACTGTAAACAGTGGAAAAATACCCAAAGGAGTGGGAACAACTGGAAAGTGACCTTGAGACTCCGATCTCTGTCACACCCTAACGGGTGTGTTATGAACAATAGTCTCCAAGACTCCATTCCAGCCCACAAACCACCTTGCGGGTAGCTATGAAAGTTCACTTTTGGACAAACTCCAAGTACCCCTCGGGTATATATGGAGTCCCCTTTTCACCTAATTTAATTCATTCACATTCCACATTAATTTAAAATCTACCAAGAGACATTTGCAAAACATTCTTTCAAGCGCTTGCAAGTACATCATTTTCTTTGTTGACTCCATTTAAGGCACTGGTGATTTACTTTGATCAACTCTTTTGATTATATATATATTGAGTGTCATTACTGTGGCTTATATGCTTTAAATCTTGCATCTTGTGGTCTTTTATTTCCACTAGTTAATTTCAAAACTCCTAAACAACTTAATCAATGTAACACCATCATACTAAGTAATTAGCCTTAGTAATTTAATAGGGTCTACCCCCCTTGGCTTCGTTGGGAGTTAGCCTGAATAGAGGAGTCAAGAACAAGGTGACGGCCTTGACTCGAGACTTGCCCCCAAGGACACACCAAGTGCCTTGAAGATTTCTTCCACATAACCTAGGTGTGTGAAAGGAGGAAACACTAACTAGCTGGAATCTTTGTAATTCTAGGAATGTTGTTCCTTTTGAGAATTGTCCCTCCCATTCTACACAGGTTTATACTACTATGTGCGTGCCCTTTGGATAAACATTTAAGGGTCGAAGATTAAGATCAATAGATATAAAACATATATGCGTTTTTTATCACATTTTTGTTTTGTAAAATTTAAAATTTTAGTGAGAATAAGGCTTGGCATCATGTTTGGAAATAGATTTGAACTACCGAACCTATTATCTAGGACAAATAAACCAGGGCTATTTCGTGTATTTTATAACTCTGTGAATATCCTCAGTTTCGATGGATTTTTTTGCTATGACAAACACAATCTTTTTTTATGAAAATACAGAACATTGTAGAATACGATCTTATGATTCTAAATATGTAATTTTTTCCTACATATGTATGTTTTATTTATTTATTATTATTTTTCTAAATGAAACACGTCGGTTTTTGAAAATAGATACATCCATTGTTTTTTATATAACTTTTGATTTCCTTCACATTTTGGAAGAAAACTATATGGTGCACTGTATGACAATGATATCTACAATGTTATATAGAGAAATCAAGAATTTCATTAAGCTTATCCCCTAAAGTGTTGCACTTACCAGGGATAATTTTAGGGGCGAATTTTAGCCCAGTGGGCTATTTTTCGATGTTTTTCTCCCAAAAAAGATTCGCCATTTTGCATTTTTTGAAGCCCTGGTTTGCCCAATTTTGATGAGGTAAACATTTTTCACCCTAAAAATCACCAAATTATTATATAAACGATATAACAACCTTGGAAATTAAAATATTTTTTGAAAAATATCGCTAATCATTTTATAGTTGGCGTTTTAAGAATTGGTAATATTCGCCAACATTTATACACTTTTAAATAAGTATGGTTCCTTGAAATCATCCATGGCACCTACACATAATGTTTTCGTTTCAAGGTTTTTAGACTTTAATAATTAATAATAATAAAAAAAATTCATGAATTTTTTTAAAAAAATAGTGTTGCACTAGTACCATATATCCTGTATATGTATGCAAGAGTTTATAAAAAAATGGCATCAACTACCTCATATAGTGATGCACCCGCACAAACTTATATGTTATGTTGTGCTAAAAATTTGAAAACCCAAGTGAAGGGAAACTAATTTTATAATCATTTACATAAATTTTATATAGATAAAAGTTATATATTATGAAAGATGATTCAATTACCTAACTTTTGTCTTTTTACTTCATCTTCAAATCGGTTAGGGAAGTACCTCTAATTGTCACCTAAACTTAGAGGTTCCATGTTTTTTCAGTGTTATGTGGCATCTAAAGTGCCTTTAAAGGAGTCCAGGATTGTGCATCAACCCCAATATCGTTAATCATTATTCTTGTTGTTCATGTATTTGTAACTTTGAAAGATATCCTAATGTATATTATCATTGTATGTTGTTGTACTACCATTAGGGATGTGTTTTACCCCTTTACAGGATGTCTAAAATGTATATAGAACTTGAGGTACAACCTCTATTGTAAGTCATGGAAATAGTCCCCAGTGTAACATCATGTAATATGTAATTTTGGTCTCTCTAAGAGAAGTTGGCCCCATCTGAGATGACATGTAGGCTTGAGTCTTATATTTTGTCAGTGACTTGAAAGGGTATAAATAGGGAGGTGCTCTCCCTCATTTATGCATGCCACACACACTCTCTAAGGAATTTGAGAGAGAGAGACAGTCATAGGAGGAGAAAAAGATAGCTTCTAAACATTTCTTATTTCTTCTTTTGATCACCTTACTATTCTGAAGAAGTTTGCGGGTTTTTCTCCTTTATGGTTTCCCTGATGAAAATTAGTATGTATTATGTATCTTGTATATCTTATGCATTTTGTTGTAATTTTTATTCTTTCAGATAAAGATCCTAGATAATCTAATCATATCTTAATAAAATCTAGCATGGTATTAGAGACTCTTTGAAACAAGGTGTTGTGAACTTGTGGGAACTAGGACTTCCAAGTTGAAGGTGTTTTCTCCACAGATAGATCATCAAGCAAGGAGGGCTAGGATAAATTTCCTCACTAGGGCGCATATGTTGGTGGTAGATATTTCTGAATTAGATAATTTCACTATGCAGCCAAAATACAACTACAATGGAAGTTAATAGAAATTAGGGTTTCATGCCTGAAAACCCTAAAAGACTGAATTTGTCCATTCTAGAACTTTCGCTATAACACAATATTGGAGATGGATAAAAATCCGAAATGTTTACAGGATTAATAGAAATTCTTGTTGTACCTTGTGTAAAATTTTTAGCCTCATATTCTCTACACTTCAGTAGATATGGTTCCTCCAAGTCAGGGTTCCAACCTCCTCCAAAATACAGCCATAAACATGTGACATAAGGAGATTTGCTATATCTTGGGCTAAGGAGGTCCAAACAAAATTTCACAAGATTTTGAACGTAGGGAATGGAATTTAGTTTAGTTTCTATGGTGTGCTTTTCAGACCCAGAATGTGAAACAGGGACACGTAGAAGTCTGTACAAGTTTGTTATGCTAAACAATCCCCAAAACAGTCACCTTGGAAAAATACGAATAAGTCCCACTTAGAGAATCCATTTCTACACTAACATATGGGGTTGGAAATAAGAAATATTAGGATATCATAGTAAGAAGTTTCAAATCATAAATACTCAAAACTTTGGGGATACAAAAAAATCAATATCAGTCATTTCTCCAAAAGAAAATGGAAAACTAGGGCTTCCTGTTATGGGAGCTTCCCACCACTGTTTTCAGAAAAGGAGTACATTGGAAATATCACCTTGAAGAGGCCCATATTTATATCCAATTAGAAGTTTGAAATTCCAAATTTTGAAAATTAGGGTTTCTTTAACAAACCCTAGATCAACCAGCTCCAGAACCAAGATGAAGACTTCAAATCGATAAGATCTAGACTTTTTTTATTTACATTTGAGGTTCTCATTTCAAAATGACTAATAACACCAAGTTAATGAAAAGATTGGTGAAGCTGACAAATTTTGAGTATGGAAGTATAGGACCTCCGTGATCCTTGAAGAAATTGACTTGGATCAGTATTTCAGTAAGAAAGTTCCAAGAGCCAGGGGGAGATGAGGCTAAGGGTAGAGCCAAGAGAATCATTACATATTCTATTCAAGATCATCTCATCCCTCATGTGTCATCCTTGAAGAAACCAAAAGGAAGTGTTTGATGCTATGACGAAGCAATCAAAGAAGAATAAGATATTGTTATAACCACCTTGAATGGCATATGTAGAAGGAGCAAGTCGATAAATTCGACTTGAAGGATAGTCGAATTAGTCTATTGGCTAACTAAGTCGATGAGCCGACTTAGTCGATCAGCTGACTAAGTCGGTCGGCCGACTAAAAGCTAGAGATTAGGTCGACCACCTAAGGTCGTGTCGGTTCACCGAACCAATAGGTAGTTATTTTGTAACCATTCTGTAATCATATATATTAGGCTGTTGATCCAGATAAGAACTCAGTTCAGTTCTCTGTGTTCTACGGACTCATTTGTATAATATAATCTGTTATTCACCTATTTGTTCTTATCTCTTGTCTCTGTTTTATGTATATATGTTTTAGTGTGTATTATTGGTAACCTTACGTGATCTGTTAGATTACAACATTGGTTCCATTGCTGGTAGTACACGATGGGAATGTATGCAAACAGATGATACCAAAGCAGGAGATTAAGGACTGGTGGGAATGTAAAGTTGCAAACTATTTGTAGAATTATGCGTGAAGGAACAGATTAATAATCACACAAGTAAAAGAAAGATTTTTCACAGAGACGCATGAAAATTTTGTTGAATCAGTGCCCCAACTTTTTAAGAAATTTCTGGATGAGAAAGCTGGACAAGATTAAAGAACAATAGCTACTGGAGAAACTAATCTAAGGAGGTAGAACAAACTTGTCGGAGTGGTTTGAGAAAATAGTTGACGACTTCTGTGAGGAACAAGCAGTCGAAGAAAGAACTTTAGTGGAAATAGTCAAGGAGAAATTTTATACATATCTCACTGAACAATTTCTGTGTTCCTTACCGACCTTGTTGTCCAAAATCATAGCAATAACACTCACTCTAGAAGGTCGAGGCAGCGACCTCAAGTTAGAAATGATAGAATCCGTCGACACCATTGCCACTGATGGACGAATATACATATGGAGTGATTATGTCTCCGACATGGTGAATACCATCTGTGAGAGATGTCAAGAAACAGGGGGAATCATCAAGTTCACCTCCCTCATCTTATGGATTGTCATGTACCACATCTGCCCAGAGGGGAGTCTAGTCTTTCGGGAACTGTCGAAGTTCAACATGTGGAGATTTAAACCATTCTCCCACAAAGGAACTTTGCATGAACTTGAGCGTGGGAAAGTATTGTTGGAGAACTGGTTCCAATAGCTCAAAGTCCACATGACTAGATGGAGGGTGCCTCAAAACATCTGATGAAATCTACCGGTGAACTCCCACATCCAGCTAGAGCTCGACCATACCTCGGTGTGGTGCATGCACGGTGACAATTCCAACACCAAAGCCCTCGACTACTATCCATCTGTCAACCAGATCTTCCAAGAAACGTCTCGACAAGCCAAAAAAAAAATACTAGTACCAGCAGCAGCAAAATAGATCGACTTCTCGATCGAGGAGCCACTCATGGACTAGGAAAAAGAGGAATAATATGATCTCAACATATATATTAGAACATTTGTGTCAGACGCGGCACAGGTCGAACACACCGGTCGAATGCAGATAACCATCAAACCTTAGACTGCAAAAGGAGCAGAAACCCACACTATAAAGACAAATCCACAGCAGCAAATAACTCCTCTGGCTACAGAAAGTGTCGTCCCGACTTAGGAACCAGCAGGCGAGACAGAATCAGACAACCCTGAGTATGCTGTTACAAAAGGCATTATTCGAAAACTATCAAAATAAATAGCAGTAGCCAGGAAGAAAATAAAAACACAAGAACAACAACAAGGTAAAGGTAAGCACAAGCTTATCATTGCTGAATCATCAAAGGACGAGGAGGAACTGGCAGCCACAGCCTTCAACATCATAGAGGATGTCGCAGCCAATAAAGTGTCGGTTGAAACCCAGTTCTAGTGATTTGTCGACACAGGAGCTCAAGCAGGTCGACTGAAGAAAGCTAAGACTACGACGACACCTGAAAACGTCGTCAATCTTGTGTCGACGCCTCCGCCCCCGTCACCGACGATAATAACCAAGGAACAAGCACCGGCACCACAGTCAATCAGGCCCCTCGACTTATACAAAAGTGCAATGCCGAAGACTGTAAAAGAAAAATTCGACAGAGATAGGGACTTGCAAGCATTCTTTGAGAAACTGCCTGCGTTGTTTACGTCGCCTCAGAATATTTCTACCAAAGCACCTATCTTCATGTCTAGAGGACACCAACCAAGATAGGGCACACAGACCCCAATTGTTGCAACCATCTTGTCTATTTTTGAAAGAAATCCTGACAAAGAATCCAAATTTATTGCACTTCGGTCCTCAATTATTGCACCAACCGACCCCATACCCCAAGCTGACTTACTAGCCACTGTACCTACTAAGGGACAACCTGACCTAAACTCACACCCTCGACCCAACAACCCACCACTCAACCATACTTCCCCCAAACCAATCACCCCCAACCATTTGCCAACTCCATCACCACTACCACCACCATCTCCACCACCACCACCACCCCCTGACTCAGAGACAGGCCCTCCAAAACTAACTACATCCACACAACTAGAGGTGGTAGTCATCCCATCTCCCCAACCAGACAAACCATCATCCTCTAACCCACAAACCAAATATCCCACCTCGACTGTCGCAGGTACACAGGAAGCAGATAAAGAAAAGCATAAGAAGAGGAAGGAGAAACAGAAGAAGGAGCATCATGGAAAGACTTCAAAGGTCCAAATTAGAATGAAGGATGAAATCTCCTTGACTGACACAGAGCTAGGGAAAATCCTCAAAACCCTAGTGAGTGAAGCAAAGACGAGGAGTGCGCAAAGAAATAAATAACTCCAGGACAAAATCCAGAATAGCTCGAGTTTCTTGATAAATGCAGGAACTTGGCCGAGTCCGTCATGCTGGGCCCCATAGAGATCGACATAGACTAACCGCTCGAAATAGCGTATCATCTATTTGAGAGCATGGTGTCGACCCTCCAAGCACACATTTAGGAAACAAAGGAGGAACAAAAACAGGAAACTGCCTGACTCCTAATGGCACAACATGCTGCATTTTCTGAAGCATACAAAGTACTGCAGGATCATATGGAGGAGTCTGTCGTAACTGAAGAAGTACTAAGATACTGACCTAATCACTATGGGAAATTTTATTAGTAGACTCGACATACTCAACAAGGGATACAAGCATTAGAGAGCAAAAAAACCACTAAGGAAGCACTCAGAACGACAATAGAAGAATAGATAGTGCTTGAAACTGCCAAACTGTAGAAACTGGAAAGGGAAGCACATCAGTGGGTGCAACAACCTCTCCCTAACTTAGAGAAATTTGACATCATATGCTCGCAAATGAAATGACTTATCGAGACTACAGAGGAGAAGGACCAATTTATGGGTCCCAAAATGGAGAGGATAGCTGAAGTCTCCATCTTAGAAAATATGTCGATCTTATCAGGCTTGACCACACTCACCATCGACATCCATAAAATTTTGCAGAGTTGGACAAATTTCCAACATCACCCCACAGGAACAACCCTAGCCATTGTAGAAGTCTGTGTACAGAAAAGACCGACTATCAAACTTCACAGCCCACCACAATAACTATTGAGACCACTAGGAATTTTTGTACCTCCCTGTTTCTTCGGGACGAAGAAATGTTTTGTTCATGTGGGAGATGTAGAAGGAGCAAGTGATCGAATTAGTCGATCAACCCACTAATTCGATGAGCTGACTTAGTCGATCAGCCGACTAAGTTGATGAGCTGACTTAGTCGATCAGCCGACTAAGTTGGTCGGCCAACTAAAAGCTAGATATTAGGTTGACCACCTAAGGTCGTGTCGGTTCACCTAACCGACAGGTAGTTATTTTGTAATCGTTCTATAATCATATATATTAGGCTATTGAGCCAGATAAGAAATCAGTTCAGTTCTCTGTGTTGTATGGACTCATTTGTATAATATAATATGTTATTCACCTATTTGTTCTTATCTCTTGTCTCTGTTTTATGTATATATGTTTTAGTATGTATTATTGGTAATCTTATGTGATCTGTGAGATTACAACAGCATCCCAAGATCATGGGATTTATTCATTCGAGGAATGTGTTCAATAAGGAAGTGATTACCTTCAGCAAACTTTGGGAAGAGTATACACAAGAATAAGCTTGACTCATAATATGAAAAGAGAATATGGGAGAAACCAAACATCAATATCTCACGATTCAAAGAAGATCCCTCAAGCAATGAGGAATATGAAGGACTCAATTCTTGAAGAATCTATTATCCGTCTTAGAATTTGTATAAGAAATGATGCTATTATGAATGAAGAAGATGATGAAGTTGAAGGCTCAAGAAGGAGTCTACCCATGAAACAAATAAATATAAGTATTCAATTTTCATTTCATGATATTGTTTGGTTACACATTTGTTTATATTCAGTTGATGTGTTATGCTTGTTTGAGTATTTGCATTTATGCTACTTAATTGCACATGATGGGTAAGAAGTCAATGATGTTGTACAACATTCTATTACTACTTATCTAGATTGAAATATTTTTGTTGGCATATTAGGAGTAGTACACACTCTTAATAACATTAGGGCAGAATGCATCTATAAGTTATTTGTATGTATACATGATATGGATGAATGTTGTAGCATTGGCTAAAATAGTTGCATGGCTATGTGACATATATTTGTCGCTATTAATATGTTTTGGAAATTATGATATGTTTCTAATCATGAAAATGAACTTTACTTGTAGATCATTCCAAAGAACAAGTAACAATATTTAAGAAGAGGAACCTAAATATTCCCAGGTCAAAGACACTATAGCAAAAGAAAGAGCTTCAGAAGAATATAAAGAGAACGGTAGATCCACCTCGAGAGATGAATACCACCTTAGTCACGAGAAATAATCCAAGATGAAGAATAGTATGATGATACTTCCAAAGAAAGAAAGAGGCATCAGACACACTCTAGTTATGTGACATTGTTGAGCGACATCATTGATGCAGAGCCTTCCATCTATGAACAAGTAGCTAAGAATAAAGGGAAGGAGACTATGATGAAAGAGTACTAGTTCAAGAAGAATGATGTCTAGGATGTGGTGTTGAGACCTGAAGAGAATTCCGTAATTTATTCCATATGGATTGACAAGATTTAGCATGTAGTAGATGGCAACATCGTGGGATACAAGGAAATATTCGTAGCACGAGGCTTCTCATAGAAAGAAGGAATAGACTATGAAGAGACATTTGCACCAGTGAGAGTCAAGTATACGTAGAGCAGCCTTTGGGAGTTGAGACACATGACAAGAAGACTCATTTGTGCAAATTAAAGAAGGCCTTGTACGGTCTTAGAAGTCACCCATGTGATAGAACATACAGTTAATAAGGATCTTGAAGATCACCCAGAGTGATGAAGATCTCAACCTTTTCTACAAGGTTGGAGATGAAATCCTATAGAGGATGTCAGGCTCACAAATGGGTGCGAGAAGAACTTTTCAACAAATTTCAAGATAGAGGATCTTCGTATCCAGTGACCCTAGATGGATACATAGAATATTAGTATCAGAGGAAGCTACTTGTCACACCATTGCAAAATGTTTCAATATATAGAGTACAAAAGGCAGAGGGAGAACGATGCTCTTCTTTAGAGGGAGTGACTACAGAAGATCCTCAGGTTCGACATGGTACGACAAGATGGACAACTTACTGATGGATCTAGGCCTTACTGAGAGTAAAGAGGATTCCAACCTTTAATTCAAGGTTGAAGGCAGAAGACCAGTGATGCTCCTGTTATATGTTGATGACTTGTTCCTAACAGGAAGAGAGGAACCCTTTAAAGATGCAAGAAGGAGACTTGCTACAGAGTTCAAGGATGAAAGAACTATGGATAATGCACTACTTCTTAGGCATGGAGGTGTGGAAGAATGAAAATGATATTTTCTTTGGTCAGGGAAAGTATACAGTTTATATTCTAAAGAAATTATGAATACTAGACTCCAAGGCGATAACCACACCTATGGCATCAAACTTAAAGATTTTGTGTGATGCTTCATTAGAGACGATTGATTCCATGATGTATCATCAGATGATTGGATCCTTGATGTACTTGACGAATACAAGACTAGGAATTTGTTTTGCTATGAATACATTGAGTCAGTTCCTGATGGATCCGAGACATGTTCACCTGATTGTTGCAAAGCATATTCTGAGGTACTTGAAGGGTATAGTTGATTATGGGCTCAAGTATGATGTGAATCATAAGATTAATTTGGAAGGTTATGTGGATTTGGATTGGGAAGGAAGTGCCATTGATAGGAAGAGAACTTTAGGGTGCTGCTTCAGTATGATCCAGTGTGATCTCTTGGTTAAGAAGGAAGCTGTCTTGCATGGCGCTGAGCATAATCGAGGAAAAATATGTTGCCACTTGCTCGGCTATTTGTGAGGTAGTATGTTTCTTTTGAAAGCTACTATTTGATTTGATTAATCTGACTTGAGTTTTTTGTATGATGAAAAGAGGATTAGTGAAGCTCTAGTATCTGATCCAGATCAAGATCTCTTGAAAGAGGGAGTGATGAGTTCTAGCATAGCCAGTGAGATAGGTTGTCTGAGCATAAAATCTCACAAATCTCATAGGTTGCTCAAACATAATTAATCCTTTAGGTTATCTTAGGATGCAATCAGTCCTGGAAAAGCTCACAGGTTATCCTTGGAGGTAATCAGTCCTGATGTGATTCTATGCTAGAAATTGCCAGAGTGAAGTTTGAATAATTCATAGAGAAGCTTGGTGTACTTCAAATCAGGGTTCCTTCTAAGGGGAAGTGATGAGTCTGGAAGATGCAGATACAGATAATCCTTTCTGACATGGGTGCAGGTTGGTATTCCCATGGTCGTTGATGTAAGTGATGAGAGGATTTCCGACATGGTGGTAAGCTGGGCCTCCCATGGTCGTTAATGTAAGTGCTGAGACTTTTCGACATGATGGTAGGATGGGCCTCCCATGGTCATTGATGTACATGCTGAGATTCTTTTCGACATGGTGATAGGTTGGTCCTCCCATGGTCATTGATGTAAGTATTGAGAGCCTTTTGGACATGGTGGTGGTCTCATCCTCCAATGGTCGTTGATGTAAGTGTTGAGAGCCTTTTCGATATGGTGGAAGAATGGGCCTCCCATGGTCGTTGATGTAAGTGTTTTTTTTATGTGTATTTGGGCTATTCCGTGTGACAATGAGATGATCTAAAAATGAAAAGGTAATAATAGGGTACACATGTGGTTCAAGGGATGTAATCAGTCCTAGGATGCTCCTTTAGGTTCTGCAGTGGCATATAATCAGTCCTGGGAGATTTTGTAGTTTTTGCAAGAGGCATATAATACTATTCTAGTATGTACCTAATTGGCTTGCTCATATATATGATGAAGACCTACATGGAGGCTAGGCCTACATCCAACATAAAAAAGGGTTGGCACTGTGGAAAATTCTGATGACAGATAGTATGGGATGATGATCAAATTATAAGAATATGATGGTAGGGGCTATGATGAAGACTCTATGACTCTTTGATGATGACGATGCAATGAAGACCTGACCATATGTGTTGATGACTGTGTAGAGAGAGAATACCTTCCTAGTTAAGAGGGAGTGTTGATGTCTTTGTAACTTCGAAAGATATTCTGATGTATATTATCATTGTATGTTGTTGTACCCCCATTGGGGATGAGTGTTACCCCATTATAGGATTTCTAAAATGTCTCTAGAACTTGAGGTACAACCTCCATTGTAAGTCTGGGCAATAGTTCCTAGTGTAACATCATGTAATGTGTAATTGTGGTTTCTCTAGGAGAAGTGGGCCCCATGTGAGATGGCATGCAATAAAAAGTATTATATTTGGTCAGTTACTTGAAAGGGTATAAATAGGGAGGTGCTCTCCCTCATTTATACACACCACACACTCTCTCTAAGGCCTTTGAGAGGGAGAGACAATCAGAGGAGGAGAAAAATATAGATGTTGAACGTTTCTTATTGCTACTTTTGATCATTTTACTATTCTAAAGAACTTTGCGGGGTTTTCTCCTTTATGGTTTCCTCGATGAAAATAGTTGTGTCTTGTGTATCGTTTATATCTTATGCATTTTGTTGTACTTGTTGTTCTTTTAGATAAAGATCCTAGATAATCTAATCAGATCTTAAGAAAATCTAACACTTGCACACTCCGAAAATTGCAGAGCCATGTTTTCCAACCTCTCATTGACAAATTGTAGAAAGTTAATTCTGACTATTTGTTGTATTCTTTCTTGAAAAACTTCAAATTGTGATACTACCAATTCAAGAAACTCAAGAAGGGATGTTACTATTTTCCTCCATCTTGTCATGCAGAGAAGACATTTTAATAAACATTCCACTTGGTATGGAAGGAGAATATTTGCAATAGATCCCACAACATTAAAGTGCTCCTCATTTCCCACCAGTACAAGGTCAGTCAATCTCACAATAAAGAAAGTTACATGTATTAGGGAAATGATCAGACGGATTGGGAAATATATTGAGGAATTTCATTGCAATTTCAGACATTGCAGTATTTGTCAGTACACACACAAGTACTTTGCACCTCAGATGAAGTAAAACATAAATAAGTGTAATCAACATCGATTCATTCCCTATTCTAACATGGCCTTGGATCAGCTTTACACAAGAACACACTTTCCTTTTTACATCATTATATGCACTGACTATAGCAAAAGTTTGATAAATGTTCATCTTATGGGACTTCAAATGCTTGTTTATCTATATTTCGACATCATCTTCATTTTCTTTGACAAAATCTCCATCATGACGCTGCAAAAATTGATATAGTCATGTTGAGCTTTCCTAAATTGTTAGCGTATCTACTCATGGAGTGACATTATAGATCACTGAGAAACTATGACCAAACATAATAATGAGCGTTGAATATGAAAACCTCTTTCTCTTAGGATTCCTTTCTTACACCCACATTAGATCTCAAATTCATAATCTTGGCTCCAACAATGATCTTTTTAAACTTCTAGCCCCTCAAAAATATAGTGAGCTAGGGATGCTCCTATTTAATCTTTTTGAGCATACAAATAAAATTTTAAACTAAATCAATTAATTTTCATCTTATCTTTTCTATTAAGACCCTATAAACATAATCCGTCTCAGTGGAGGTTCAAGGCCACCATCATCCTCATATCATTAAAACAACTTTTTACAACTTAACTTTTTTATTATTCAAATAATATAAATTGAATCTATATTTCCTAAACATCAAGTTGGCTAAAACAGACTATATTTTACCTTAACATATTAAATTAAATATTATTTTTATAAGAATATTTTGAATATAAATTTCTTATCAAATAATATTTTATATTTTAAAATTTTAAAATTAATATTAAATTTTAAACACCATTTTTTTACATTAGCGCACAAAACTTATTCATTAAACTATAACATTATTTTACTTATTCATTGTAATTGATTGATTTTGACTTTGGTTGACTTTGGTCTATTTTGATGCAGGTTTAAAAAATTAAAATCTGTTTTGTAAATTATAACTTAAGGATTTGTAAAATATTTTTTTTTTAATTTTGTTAAAAAAACTATTTTGTCAACAGCTGATTAGTGGATAGAAGCTGATGTCAACATTGGGATTTTGTATCTGGATTTGAGTTGACATGTGTCCTATTTTGATGCAGGTTTAAAAAATTAAAATCTGTTTTGTAAATTATAACTTAAGGATTTGTAAAATATTTTTTTTTTAATTTTGTTAAAAAAACTATTTTGTCAACAGCTGATTAGTGGATAGAAGCTGATGTCAACATTGGGATTTGGTATCTGGATTTGAGTTGACATGTGTCCACATGAGGTCATCAGATTACAAATAGCAACTATGACATCATCTTGTTTAATTAAGAAGGCTGCAGAGCATTACAAGTTTTAAACATTAATATGGTTCTCCGTCGTTGTTTTACAGTGCAAAGTTAATTACTGCATAGACGAAATAGAAATTCATTACAAAGTGCATACAAACAAACCAGTTGCCCGGAAGCCATAAATATCTTCCTGACTGTGAGCAAAATTGCTGCAACGACCAAAGTTGTTCAAAAATTACTTTTCCTTTTTCAAAACTGCTAAAAAATTCGGTACGTGCAATGATATCAGCGGCAAGCCTGCTCAAATGCTCGTTCACTTCGATTTCCGAAGGTCCGGATCCCATTCCGAGAATTTCATCAAAAGAGTCAAGCATTTGTGCGGTGCAATCCGCCATATATTTCAAATGACCCTGTAAGCGGTTATACAATTTTAGAGAGCATTCATATTGTAGTAGTGTTATTGACGATTTAATGTCAAATGTGATCAGGAGTGCGAGTATTACGTTAAGTTTATCACTGTGGAAAGCTGGGGCAACAATGCGGCGCTGGTGAGCCCATGCCTCTCCGTTGGCCATTAACAGTCCTCCGCCAATGAAGTCCTTGTTTCCTTTCTGCTGCAAACGAGACTTTCCAAAGATGTGGCTATACTTGGACGATAATATTTGCTTTACCTGTTCTGGTTCGAATACCGTCAGCCGCGGTTCCAAACTCCACCACAGTACGAATTGATTCCCTGTAATATTTTTTCATGCCCGTGAAAATAATTTATAGGTGCATGATCTATATAAGTCGGACTCTACTATAATATTAGAACACTCACGAATGCTTTCATTAAATGAATCTTTTTCTATACTTCATATACCTAAATTTAACCATATTACACCAAACACTGCACAAAACAACGACATAAAACTGTATGGGTAAAACTACCAGCGCCCAGTGAAATTTATTGAGGCAATGTTGAAAGTAAAGTGAGACTACACTCTCTATCATTAATTCATACGAAGCAAAACTGTTCAAAAGAAACCTACGAAGATTATTACAGCGTGTACAATATTGGACTCTAAAGTTGACTCAATTCAGTGCAGTGGGCCAGGAGACAAGCGTACCATAAATTCTGGAATATTTAACATAATGAGGCAAAATTCTGTTGACAATATCGTGGCTCAAGGATTCCATATCGTTGACAGTCGCTTTTTCACAAAGGTTGGCAATGGCCATAAGATTTCCAACCATAAAACTGGGTGGAGGCCCCTTGACGCCTTGCCTTTCCATAAATCTTCTTATTCGAAGGGGCTCCCACACATAGGCTTTCAAAAACACGAATATAACCCTAACAATGATGAAAAACAGCACGAGAACTAACGATTGGATCATAACAATAAGATCCCACCTATTGTTATCTAATCGAGAGAGATTGGATTCCATTGCGAAAGAGATTTTAATTTATAAATGAAACCTAATTTGTAGGCTACTGGAGCACAGGCTGGATCGGAGTAGAGTAGAACAAACACAAATTAAAGGAGGCTACTATAACAGCTGATAAAGAAGAGCACGAGAAGGGTAGTTATAAAGAGTTGGAAGGGAGGGAGAGGCATAGGAGGTAGATTTTTAACTTTCGATCAAAGAGACTGGAGTGTCGTCCAATGCACAGCGCAAACGTCGTAAAAATAAACAATAATTGAGATTCTCACGATGCTTTTGTCAGCATCTTAGATTTATGTTGCCTTCTACATCATGTGGATCTTAGACATAAACATAATGATGAAAAGTATTTGTCACATTTACTATCGTCCCAAAATTCCATAGTAGTTTATAGCTAATTTAATTGGACAAGACAATAATGAAAAATATTTATCACATTTACAAATTCCATAATGGTTTATGGAATATTTAATTAGGCAAACAATTAAAAAATGGAAATCTATACCTAAAAACGTTAATAGGACACTTAATTGCATAGATGGGATGGATTATCTAATACATGAGAAGATTTTTAAATTTGAAATGAAGTAGTTAAACATCATTGTATTTGGCAAACAATAAAAAATCGAAATCGATGCCTAAAAAGGATAATAAGACAATTACTTGCATGGGTTGGTTTCATTATTAAATTCATTTGGACATCTAATGCATGAGAAGAGAGGGAGTAATTAAATATAAATGTAGTAATAAAAAACATAAAATTATTAAATAATATGATTTTTTTGAGAAAATTTATTTGAGAAAAATAATACATTTCAAAGCATGTTTAATACATTATTGAGTAATTGGTGAATGATTATAATATATGATTATCATATATTTATTTTACTCGGGTT
Source organism: Pseudotsuga menziesii (assembly GCA_001517045.1). NCBI lineage: Eukaryota > Viridiplantae > Streptophyta > Pinopsida > Pinales > Pinaceae > Pseudotsuga > Pseudotsuga menziesii. The sequence continues at coordinate 72,105 of LPNX010044507.1, forward strand.
CTATCAAGTGTGGAGAGAGATCAAATCCATTGAGATAGAAACCTTTTTTAGAGCTTTAAACTTGAAGAAAGGTTTTCACTTCAAGAGATTTGATCCCTCTCGGCAATTGATCGAGCTAGAGTTAAGATGGATCTATGTTGGTTCCAATCAAAGTGGTTGCATTAAAACAAATATTATTTACACAATCAAAATGGTGAATTGTGATAACTTAATAGTCATCTTCAATGATGATACATGTTGAAGAATACTAAGAAACTTAATGAAAATTACATATATATTACAAAGTGATTAATCTCAATATGTCTTCTTCTGCTTTTCATGTCCCATTTGTTATATTCTCTTACCATACATATGTGTAAGGAGGATGAGTTTGAACAGTTGTAAATGTGAGATCATGTCTCTCTTTATTTTCAATATTTAGAGTTTCTTTCTCCATTGCAGATCCTTGTGACTTATGGATTTCCAAACCCCCAGCAAATTTCAATGGAAATTTTCCTCATTTACATCCTTGTAACATTTTATTTATAAAATTTAATGATGAATTACATGTGTATTTAACTATATGATATCATACAAATGTAGTATCACTAAAATCAATGCATATTAACAATACTATTAGATCATGTTGAATTTTCCATTGCACAAATTTTAAATTAAAAGGATCTTTAATCATAATGCAAATATCTATCTAAATGCATAAATCAATAGATCCTATGCATCTTAACAATCCTAAGAAAAAAAATTCCTAAAATTTAAACACAACAAACTTTGATTATTATATTCGCACATTAAAATATTAGATGCCATTGTATATTCAAATTAGGGTTTCAACTACTTCGTTAGCTATGGTAACTAAATCAATTTAGGGTTCCAACTATTTAACTTAATAATATCATGCAAAATGGCATGAATGGGTTTCCAACAATGAATAGATCATCAATTCCACTCTACTTGACTAACTATGTTAATTGTATCTACTAAACTAAATGTGGTAACTAAATCATATTAGGGCTTCAAATTTATCTATTTGAATTATCTTATAGAAAATGTAATATTACTGAAATCAATGCATCTTAACAATAATATTAGACCATATTACATTTCCCAGCATTGCACAACTTTCAAATTGAAGAGATGTTAGATTATCATCCAAATCTCCATCTAAAGACATAGGTCAATAAATCATAGATGTCCCTTAGTGTAATTGAATTAGATTAGGGTTTCAACCATTTAATAATGGTGATTCCGTTACTTGACTAACTATGGAAATTGATTTAGATTAAGGTTTTGACTATTTAATTGTGGTGATACTATCTATGGTAACTAAATCACATTAAGGTTTCAACTATTTAACTCAATGATATAATACAAGATGTAATATCATTGAAATCAATGAATCTTAAAGATATTATTTTAAACCATATTGCATTCCCCATATTTGAAATTTGAGAGATGTTAGATCATAACACAAACCTCCATTTGAAGACATAGGTCCCTTAGTGTAAGCAATGCATCTTAACAATACTAAAAAGATAATAATTCAAAACAATGCAAGAAGGAGATTAGACAAAATGTAATATCACTAAAATCAATGCATCTTAACAATACCATTTGATTATATTGGATTTTCTAGTGCATCTTAACTATGAGCCATAGTTAATATCATCATAGGTAAAGTGATTTAGGGTTTCAAGTGTTTAACTAAATGATATCATACAAAATGCAATTTTAGTGAAATCAATGCATCTTAATAATACTATTAAATTATATTGCATTTCTCAATGCATAGATTAAGAATCATTTTTATTGAGTTTTAATTTTTTGCATAGGCAATTGCAAACCACTAGCTATAGAGATGCAATGTTGGGGACATTGCCACCTCGTGGCTCTTGTTTAAATATATATAAAAACTTTAACATATTATAACATTTTTTTATATAAATTTATTGAATAAATCTTTTAAACTAAAATTTTCAAATATTTATTTTGATATTCAATTAAGGTTTTTTTTTTACATTTCATAAACTAACCTATTAATGAAACTAAATATTGATTTTTTTTCTAAAAAAATATGTATTGGTTTATTCAAATGTGATGATTAATATTATAATTAGTTGATATTATACTAGAGATTTACCAAAGTTTAATAATTTATTTAGCCTTTTTATTTTTAATAGAAAATTTATTTTAGTAAAAAATTTTATTTTTGATTTTTCTAAATGACAATGACATAATCTTATGACTTCTTATTTATTATCTAATTATTTTCATGTTAAACTTTAACTTTAACTTTGGCCTATATATAACTATTAGATCAAAACATTTCTAAATATAAGATTAAATTTGGGCTATAAATAACTATTGTTATAACATTTTAAAATTATTAAATTAAACTTAGGTATGTAAAACTATTAAATTAAAACACTTTTAAATTATTAGATTAAACTATTTCTTAAGGCAAGTATAAGCAACTTTGTTGCTAATTTCACTTGTTAATAATAGAAATCATAGTTTGCAAACCTGATCAACTTATCAAAGCTGGAAAATTGTAGAATCATAAAACAAAGTTGTCAAGATATTCAATGATATTACTCTCCTTGATGCAAAGAGGCTTTGTGAATTCATTGAAGTTATCCTTGACTGTTGGATATTGCTTTCATCAACAACGTTTCAAACCTTGAAGCCCTTTATCTTACATCTTGGGAAGTCTAACAACATAACATATTTCCATGTATATTTATCTAAGAATATTCAACTTAAAAAAATTAACCCTTATTGGTCTACTGATTCCTCGAATCTATCATCATATTCATTTATATGGACATAAATAAGTGTGCTGGCTTGAGGCTTGATTTTGGACATTTTGATACATGTTTTGTGACTTTTGGTTGAAGGCTGCGACAGAAAGGTAAAAAGGACGGTCAACTCCGATAACTGAGACGGAGATTAAGGAAGAATACTAATCGTTAGTTAGTTGGAATTTTCTTCCACATAGGTAATAAGTCTAGTAGTGGGAGTGGTATCTAAATAAGGTCATTAGAGCCTATTAAACTTAGGTATGTAAAACTATTAAATTAAAACATTTTTAAATTATTAGATTAAACTATTTCTTAAAGCAGGTATAAGCAACTTTGTTGCTAATTTCACTTGTTAATAATATAACGAAAATTTTCTTCTAACAGAAATTTAATTATATTAAAAAACTATAAAAAAATATTTTATTTATTATTATTTTAAATTAATTTAAAATTATTAAAAAATCTTATTAAAAAAAAAGCTTACGCACATGTAAACTTTCTTAAATTGAAAAAAGTAGTGGATTATTTACCATTTAATATACCGTATCTAATTTTTTTTATCAATTATTTAAAAAAAAAATTAATTTGACATCTCAAAATTAATTTCCAAAAACGCTTGTAACATGCAAATCACCAAGCAATTCAAGGGTAATGTTAAGCGCCAAAGCAAAAAATGGTCGGTTGCTGGTTTTTCCTGCTCTGGTCGACATGTTTGGGATCTTCAAGTCTATTCTTGCATTCTTCATATCCTTCGTGGTAAAGATATTGTCGATGGTTGCTATGGGAGACAGTGTTGACAACCATGGAAAAATTACATGGTAATTTCTTCTCTCCTATTTTTAAGGAAGAAATAGATAGCACTCTTATATCATTTCAATTATAAAATGTCAGTTAAAAACCCCAATAACCATAAACCCCAAATTGCCTGCCATATTTTGTTGGACTAGACTAGTTGTGGTAAATAAACGTTGAAATTTGAGAAGCAAGAACTAAAACACCAGAAAAAAATACAAGAAGAAATAGAAAATGAAAAAAACCCATAAAACACGAAAAGAGGAAACCCAACAGAACAAATCAACAATTAAAAAATACATGTTTGTTGGAAATTATTAACTAGTTTTGCAGGGTAACTGGGAGTGTTTTATTTTATTTTTAGCAAGGTAATTTTAGGCTTTAAATCTAACTCCATTTTCATTGGGAATCCATGTTCTTATAGTGGTATGAGAGAGTGGGTACATGGCCATGTGAGACAAGGTCAATTCTTTCTCTATATGGGCAGCAAAAGCCCATATAGTCCCATCCTCATGCTTTCCCTCCAACAGTGACATTGGCCTCCATGGGAGAAGATTCTAATGTCAATGCGGAATGCCCAAGGATGAATTCTCCTTATCGTCCTCCTTCTTTCATCCAGTTTCTGAGCCCTTCTCTCTAGTCCTTTCAGTTCTCCTCGCACCCCTCTCACTTAGTGTGAGATTGGCATGGATTCCTTAATAATTTTGGTGCATGGAAAAGGATTGATGGAGATATTTGGCCGGTTGACCTTTATCGTGCAGCATCAAGCATATATCACATGAATATTTTTGGTACAGTCCATGGACATGGAAAATATATTAACATGTTTGGTATTCTAAATTCTAACAGAAGTCATCAATAAAGAAGTAAATCAGATCAAATTGGACCTTTTTTTACAAAAGCTTCTACATATTTTGTCGATAACAAAGATTTCATCATATAAACTTGGACTTGTTTTGCCAAAAGCTCTTGCAGATTTTGTCGATAAGGAAGATTTCAGAAGCGAGAATGAAAAGTCCAGCTCATGGTCATAAGATGGGTTCATTTAAAATAATATAAAGATTGTCTATTTTTTATTAAAAAAAAACAGGTGTTAGTTGCTCAATTTTTTATTTATAAAAAAAAAAAATTATCACATGTCAATCCCACATTCCAAATCTAAATCCTTGTGTTTCTAGGTTAGTTTTTAAACAATGATTATCACATGTCAATCCCTCATTCCAAATCTAAATCCTTGTGTTTCTAGTTTAGTTACAATATATTTGGGAATATCGATGGGATTATTTGGACATTGATAATATCAAAGTGTTTGAGTCTGATTTGAGGATCATTAATCAAGAGTTTTCTGCTTTGCAATATGCTAATTTCTCTACTTTTCAACATGTTTATGCATCTTTTGAAGTTTCTATTATTTTTTGTTGGAATGCGTTCTTATCATTCTTATTCTTTGCATTATTATAAATATAGCACATTATTATAAATATATGCTATGAATATGATCAACCCTATGCTAATATCCTTGTGTCATTATTTTTTCTATGGAAAATTAAAACCATTTGCAAGGTGTCAAATATCATCTAAAATTGTTTATTCATTAATAACATCTAACTTCACTATCAACTTATAGCATATCTAATGTAATGTAAAAATGATCCATTTTGATATACATTCAATGGAGGTATAAATAAAACTTCTAAAGTAGTTCTAAAGAGTAAATAAATATTCCTAAAGTAGTTCATTTGTTTTTCCTTGTTAGAATGTATGCGAACCTATCAGAATTAGCCACTTCCCATTGGGTGTAGATTAAGTAGCGTTTTCTTTAATCTCTTCACTCTCATGAATTTGAGTTCCAACGTTCACTTCTTTGTTGGTGTTTTTAAGAGTTTTGTATGCTTTTGATAAAATTTTACCAAAAATGGAACAAGTTTCTTCCCAAAATGGATATCAAAATGAGTAATCATCCAAATCCTTTACTTCTCTCAAAACAATATTTAATTTTGTACATATTTTTCTGTGAACATATTCAAGTGGAAACTCGAATCTTTTCTATGTGAATAAATTTTAATATAGTCCTCTTCAAGGTGAGATTCCTCATCCCTAGAGTGCCACCTTCTATTTTGAATTACTTGACCTCTGTATTTTGAAATTCATTTGATGATGGTGTTCTTATGTAAGCTTTAACAATGAATATTACTCACATTGACGTGGCACTTTAAATTTCTGATATCTTTCCTCCATTGTCTCAAATTTATTTTAAGAATGCTTATAGATATCGATGAAAACTGGTAATTTAGATGTAATATCTGCTTATTTTATTTTTGAGTCATTGGTGTTCATGTTTTTTCTTGGAACCTTTGCGAGGTGATTTGATTTCCTTAAGTCTTTTCTTGAAAATACTAATGGCTTTGTTTTATGGAATTTGATTTCATCAGGTCTTTTCTTGATTTAATGTTTTTTTATATGTATGCCTCTTTAATTTGTTTCCTCCATTTTTTACGGTTGAAGTTAGTTGCTTGATTATGACGCTACTAAAGATGAAAATTTGGAATGGTCACGTTTGGAATGCAAAGTCACATGGTCACAATAATATATGCTTCGGGGTGCATTTATCCTTGTAGAATTAGATTTCAAATTGTATGTCTCAGCTCTATCTAGTGTGTTTTGGCATTGAGTGATAATGTTTGGGATTTTTTTTTTCATTGTGGAGGGAGGTTGCCATCTCTATTGTCAAGCATTTTTCAAATTTTAATTATTTTTGAATTTCCAAAGTTAATTCAATTCTTGAATTTATCAGGAAGTTGGTATTTATGAGCATTAGTATAAACAAAAATGTTTGTCTCTAATTAATGCATATAAACATAAATAAATTATGAAAACTAAAGCTGATTTTTTTATAAAAAGCATAGAGACTTTTTGTACGAAACGACAAGATGTCCCTTGCCACTAGTGTTCTTCAGGGTCATGATAAATACCCTAGAGATGGGGTAAGTAATTAGTTTCTCCATGTGTTTAGTGATAGCAATGATATTGGATGATAACATAATATTGAGGGAAGAAATGCTCCTAATATTATATGCATCCAACATCGATGTACCAAATACATTAAGAAATGAATCTTCTTGTTTATTTCATTTATAGGCCATACTTGACTTTGTACTTTGTAGTTGTTAAATGAGGTGGAGAAACTTGGTTGACCTTACTAGAAGGATTGTTTTCTACCCTATTAGCTTCTAATGCCATGCATCCTAAATGATATAGTTTTGATCATGTTCGTTATACTTCCAGTGACTAGAACCCTATCTTTCTTGTTTATCTACCTTATCATATTCTAGACTAAGGTCAGGGGGGATTCCATTGTATTAATCCATTGTATTAATCAATGTTGTTTTCCTGAGAATCTTATTTATATACCTTATCATATGCTACACCAAGGTCAGGGTTTCCCACATGTATTAAGAAATCTATTTATCTACCTTATGACCAAGGCCAAGGGTTTCCACATGTATTAGTCAAGTTTATTTATAAGCTCAAGTATTAGGGGTTTCACATGTACAAGTCAAGGTGGCTTATAAGATTAGGTAGTAAACAATCATTTTAACTACTTATTTGGAACTTTGTAATGTGGAATTGATGATTGAATCTCTTTGATAAAATGTAGTTTTCTGTTCCTTTCTATGTTTTTCAGTTTCAAATATTGATGTCATTTGTCCATATTATTTCATGTTTCAAAATTGAAACCGATTATGCTTGCTAACAATTGTTCTTTTACGTCCCTAGTTGAGTTCTTTTTCTTGCATACCACTAGAGTTTCTACAAGGAGTTTTTCTCTTTATATCTATAATGTGGAATTGATTATTGAATCTCTTTGATATAATATAGTTGTGTATTCCTTTAGATATGTTTTGTAGTTTCAAATATTTGATGACATTTGTCCATATTTTTTCCTGCTTCAAAATTGAAACCATGTATGCTTGCTAACAACTTTTCTTTTACATGCCTATTTGAGTTCTTTATATTGCATTCCACTGGAGTTTTTCTACATAGAGTTTCTACATAGGTGACTTGTCTATACAATAGTTGAACTAAAAGTGTTTGTTGTCTTATTTATCTCGCTTTAAATAACATATTTGGTTGTGACATCCCTCATCTTTTAATTATTCATAACATTGCTATAAATAAATTCAAAGTATCTGCAAAAACATTTTTAATCATTTTAGACCATTTTTCACTTCCTTTTATAGTTGCATACCAAATTCCAGTTATATGCAAGGATGCGTAGGGGTTTTCCCTATATTGAAAAGTGTGGATTTTTTCTCTCTAGTATTCTCATATTTCGTCCTTGTTACACATTTCTAAAATTTTGATAGTTAAATATTTCAATCTAAATACTAGAGAAGTTTCTCAAACCCAATGAATACTATTTTCATTAAACATGGCACAAGAAAGTTGTTTGATGATGTGTAGAATAATGTGAACATATTTTTCCTAAATGGCTTTGATAGCTACACAGGATTCATGGTTCAATGATTTTTCCAACTTATATACTTCCTATTTGTCGATGCTATTTTATGCTAGACTAACGATAGAGGTTCCAACCTTCAATACCCATCATAGGGTTCATATGATGCATGGAGTTAACAGTCAAATCAATTGTTTTTGAAGAATTTTGTACTCTTATTTCAATCTTGTTCATATTTAGAAGCTTTACTTCCCTTGTATGATGCTAATATTATTTCTCCTCTCCATAGAGTATTTGTTTTATTGATTACACATGCATTCATGTGGTTTCCTTTGCATTTGACTATGTCCAATTTTTTTAAAGTGTGCTTGCTAAGTTGAATTCACACATATGCTATGCAACATCACCCCATGGGAAGAGGAATTGAATGTATTGGCTTTCAATGTGGGCTATGAATTTTTGGTTTTCTTTATTCATGTTAAGAATAAAGACATAAGGACAACAGAGTGGGTTACAGAGAAAATGAGTTCACATTAATATCCATATTCCAAAGATATTCAAAAATTTAATTGAGTGGATAAGCACATATGGATAAGAACAAAAAGGAAATAGTTTGTGGATAAGATGGGGTGGGAGTGGGGCCACAATAGGAACATTTCCTGCTTAGTTTCAGGAGTAAATCAAAATGAAGTAAGATTTAGAAATGAAATGTTGCCCCAAGATGTCGTTAAATATGTCGTAATCAAATGTACATGAATACTTATTTGTTGATTTGAGCAGGTTACAATAGGCATATATAGATGATCCTCCTTGTATTAACCCTAAAAAAGGTTGAAAAAAATAGAACATGTGTGCTACAAATTGACCTTCAATAGGAACTTTCAAGCCAATATTTATACCCATCCACCATAATAATTAATTCAGGTTGATTTTATTCATAGGTAAGACCTAGGGTTTATAATTATTTACAGGTCATCCCAGTCTTGTGCTAGGATAGAGTGCTCCATTCAAAATATTAATACATGTTTTTCTCATGATATTCTTACCTTTTATCACTATATTTGTGATGAGGAACTATGCCCAATTTATACAAGTCAAGCCTCACTTCGAAGGTAGTCCTATCTACCAATCTTTCATCAAGAATATCTATATTATCTTGTTGTTTATATCAATTCAAATGGAATACCCATAATTTATTCTTTAGGGCCTTTCACTGCCCATAACTACTTTTACAAAGAGACCAACCTGTTTCTTGATGAAGAAACGTGTTCCTATAGTGAGGAACTCCAAGATGGTCTGCTACAGGTTTTAAACTCTCCATTCCATTTGTTAATTCCATGGACATAGTAATTTGATATGAAATCTACTGAAAGGAAATCCAGTTGATACAAATGTATAAATGGTTCCTGACAACTAGAACAAGTTTTTTATCAAATTCCCTTAATATCCTTTATTCATAGGTCTGGAGTATTGTTTTGATGATAAAATTGTTTAGAACACAACCAAAAATACTTTTGTTGCTGTTCAAATTGCTCCAAATCTCTATTTTTAGGAATCCACTATGCTTTGAGATACTCCAATAAAGCACTATAAAATATCTCATCTAATATATTTAACACACTAAATGTACAAGTGTACTATTATTTGTTGCAAAAGGATGTCCTAGAATAGGGTTACTTCACCCTTGAAACAACCTTTATTATACATGTAGATGATGATATCTAAACTTTCTCTGGCTTTCTTACGATTCTCAAAGGCATGCTTACAACTACAATGATCTAAAAAAGTGCCATGTCCAACCTAGGATAGTTATATGTGCTCAAATTGAATTTTAATGTTTTTTTTCAGTGCTTGCTATGTGGATGTTCCTTGCCAGTAATTAGTGCTTAGTGTTGTTTCTTCAAAGAGATACTACCCAACATACTTCTTAATGATTGTTTGAAATGCCTAAAATCAATTTTTGATGGCCAAACACACTACAACAAACCCATAAATGATTATTTCCCTTCTTACTGCTCCATGCATATGAGACTGTCCATAACTTATGTATCTTGATGATGTGTGCCCAACACTGCTTATTTGACATTAGATTATCACCATCACTATTCTAGAACACCCATTAACATCCACATGCATAGGACACCCATACAAGATGGTTGGTTACATGTAACACAACCCATCATTATTCTTTCTTACTGGATATTCATTGAAGAGTTTTAGTTTACTCTGTTTCCAGTTCCACTATGGTTAATTATGGTTTCACTATTTTAGTTTCTTTGATGAAATATGAAGAAACCCCCCCAAATTCACACGCAATCAAATGTTGTTCATGCAACCTGGGCTTAACTCATAATTGTTTTTGTACAACTTGCCTTTCATAATAGTTTAATTTTAGTTGGGAAATATGGATCTTAGGAATATGTATAGATCAGCTAGGATAAGAGATTCCTCCACACTCCCAATTGTATACTTTTTGGATACACAATTTTAGTGTTATTGGCATGATCTTTGTGGCCTTTTGTTGGACATTAATAAAATTATCTTATCTTATTTCAATATTGGTTTCTTTGGATTTCCTCTCCCTACATGGGGGTTTCCTCTTTCCAGTTACCAGTATACATTCAAAAGGTTCGTGTGCGTTTTTCATATGCCCTAGGTACATTTAAACATTCTTCAAACAACTAGGAAGCTTAATTTTTGGGGTTTTATTCAGAGTTTTTTTTTGGATGTTATGTTAGAGCACATTTAACCAAAAAATTTATGTAATGCTTATCATCTTAGGCCTTGATATGTGAAATTCACTTAAGGATGTTCAACATATCCTTACTAATATATGGTTGATAACTATTATTTTTCTTCTGTTTGTATTCCAAATTTTCTCTCATCTATTATCTGTTATTCTCAAATTTGCAGAGAATATTATTTTTTGTTCAATATTTTCACTGCATTCTTGAACTTGTGGAAAATTTTATCTACTTTCGACAATTTAAGTTTAGCAATGATAGAAATTGTGTTTTCCATGATGTTGTGCTTGACCACTAGTTTGAATTACATAGATAAAGCATGAGGAACAACCTACTATACAACTAGAGACTGATTTAGCTTCTTTATTTATTGATGTTGAGCTGAGCAATTCTCAGGATTCCATACAATAACATTTGCATGATATTGCAAGGAAAAGGGGCAATTAAAACAACTAGAGATACACCTTAGAGCATAGTTTATTTCTAGCAGTGGCGTTGTAGATCCAAAGTGAATTTGATGAGCAGGAAAAACAACATGCTATAATTGTTTCTACTCTTCAGGTATGAAGATTAGTATTTCCTTTAAAATGGCAAGTGTAGTGTATCCCATAAATGAGGAAAATATGTAGTGTTAGTCCCCGCAAAAATAAAGATATGATTTTACATGTATGTGAATTTGTCTTTTATGAGTTTAAATATTAGACCTATGTTTTAAGCACATACCACTTTAAGTCTAGGATACCTTTTAAATTTTATTATCCTTGGGATTCGTGTTGGTGTGTTAGAGATGATTAGATGATTTATTTAAGAGTACCCTCCTTCTAAACCCATGGTTTTCGTTCATGGTTTAGTTATTTTATACTTATTTTTGGAGAGTGTGCAACTCCTGACACACATTATCCTAGGTTTCTCCACTCTTGTGGCCATTGGTTTCAAGAGAGTTATTTGGTTATTTGCACAAGCATCCATGCACTTGGAAAATTATTTCAGATCGCTACACCTATGGAGTTTGGTATAACAAATGAAATGGACATTGTTTGCACATGTTTCCATGGGATACATTGTTTGAGGATTTGGTCATTGCATTTGAGAAAATTCCCTAACTAACTTTTCTATCTTTGGTATTTTTTTGGAATCTCAAGGTTGTTGAATACCTCATGTAAGGCGGTGTTCCCATTTTTGTGGCATCTTTGCACATTTATTTAGGAGGTATAACTACATTGGTACATTTATCTAGGGAATTCAACTTTGGGAGTAGTATTTTAATATTTTTTTGGAATTTATAACCACCCTATGACACATGTATGTAGGGCGTAACCTCCATGGGCTATTTTATAATATTTTGGCTTGGTCAATGTGGCCTTATAGCCACATTCTGGAACATATTTTATGAGTGAAACACCCATGGATTATTTTTTTATTATTTGGATAAGTTGGGTGGTCCAAATATCTACTTGCACACAATCCAAGGGTTCACTTCTCCCAAAGTATATTTAATATTATATGGGATTGGAAAATATCATATTGTAAAGTGCACGAAGGAGAAAGAGGAGCACATGACACATGGATATCATTTGCATGGTCAAATCAAGAATGGATTGAGGAGTTGTTTTGCATGTGGAGAGGACAAGTGGCATCTCCACTACTTGCTCCAAGTATCTATTGCTTTAGTTATTTATTTATCTCAGAGGTAGGTAGAGGATATTATGCTTGTTTGTGAAGAGGGAACCCCGTGTTCTATTTTTTAAACCAACATTTCATACTACCACATAATTCAGTCCATCATCAGAGAGGATACTGAGAACAAGAGAAAGCATTAAAGGATAAAGGCACCTTCTAAACAATAAATAGATGGTTGAGGAATATTAAGCAATTTAAACTAACATATCTTTTCCAATTCCAATTTATTTTATTAATCAAACATTTCCATGTATTAATTAACTTTAAACCATCATCTTTATTTAAAAAAAAATTTGTTTTTTTTTACAGCCTCTCTTATCCTCCTCTTGTTATATTTGTCTTCCCTAGAAATAAGAGAAGCTTTTTCAATGCAAACATGAGGAGAAGTACTGTGTGAATGCTCTTTTAACATGAATTTCTTTTTTTGTCCATGGACAATATCAACATAATTTTCCTTAAGACAGGTTTTCAAAGATCACCCCGTTTCTCCAATATAAAATTTCCCACATGAGTAAGGAACTTCATACACACCCTTTTGTTTTATTTGGTCCAATGAGTCTTTATTAGAATCAATAAACCTTCTGATAGAATTTGGGGGAGAAAATGCAAGAGTGAAGCCTCTTTTTTTCAAAATCTTAGCGAGACAGTCAGTGGTTCCTTAAATATAAGGAAAGGTAATCATGGGAACCTTGAAATATTTTTTGAGATGATTGCATTTATTTATTTCTTCATTGATTTGTCTATTATGGTAACCATTCTTCTTAAAAACCATTCCGAGGTGCTTTAATTCATTCTTGAGGTGATCTGCATCTGATATTATGCTTTGTGCTTCCCTATGAGAGATCATGGATGTAAGAATTGGATAATTATTTTATTATTTATGGTTTTGAGATCTTTTTAAAAGAGAAGCTTCCTCACATAATAATGTGGTGGAAAATTTGAGCAAATACATGAGTACTATTGCTGAATATTTTTTGAGGGATTTTGGAGGTCAATTGATACATTCTTATTGATGCAAGCCAAAAATTTTGTATTCAAACTTATTGAATGTGAATGATGGAAATTTGTTTATGGTAATTTCCCTTTTAGATTTATTTGTTGTTTATTGTTGGAAATGTTAACTTTGCATATTTCTTATTTATTCAAGTTGTTGCAAGTTTACATATCTATTAGGTAGGAATATGTCATACATGTTTTAGAGTCTCCTTCATTAGTGTTCCTCAAATTAAATTTTCTGCATTTGTGAACAACAAAGTAAGGATGGATGGAGCTTGTTTATCCTAGCTCTTTGGTCCTTTTATCGTGAGAAAAAAACCCACTAATATCTCTCGTTTAACTCATATCCACAAAAATTCTTAGGAACTAGTCTCTCTTCCAATCACTTTACAAAAACTATACAATCCAACTTTTGTTTTGTTGTTTTAAAAATCTGAAATATTATTTAAGAGAATATCATAAATTAGATTGGCTTCCCAAATCTGATTCCCACTCCTTATGATCATCATTTATTGGATTTTATTTTTCTTATAGCTTCCCCCTTGTGCTAGAGGACAACTGACCTAATTAGTGTGAAGGAGCTAGTGACATTGGATATCCCTTCCTTAGTATCCCTAGGTTCCTACTTGTGATTTAGGAATTTATCACACAAAGTGAGGGTTTGAATGGTAACACTATATATTAAGCTAGTGAATCTTAGGGCTCAAACATAAATTTATGTCTACTAGTAACCCACATTATCAATATGGATTGGGAGGTTTGTAATGGCTACTTGAAAATGTGTGATCGTCGTAACCTAGTCATCCGTAATTTTGCTAATAGTGTTATCTATGATCCTTTTTAGGCTTCATTATACATATATGTTTGATTTTTCTTTTCTTCTATTACACTTCCTTCTACAAGCTTCAACATTGGATACACATGCCCAAGATCCCCCTAAGCCAATTTAGAGTGAGCTCAAATCAGCTTCATGTGGAGCGTAAACATTAAATTCCATGTGAGGACATATTATGCTATATATTTGATAGACAAGAGATAAACATAGGGGAGTGCTTCATTTTTAGATGAACTTGGTTATATGAGACATGTTGTTGGTTCCACCATTTGTTTAGAGTATCATAATTCACTCTACACCTTTTTTTTATATCTAGACTAGAAGTGATTAATATTATACTTAGGAGAGGCCCTTAAGCTTCTATATCGCATTCTTCGTCCTACACTTGTGATTCGACTATCTACAAAATTAGCGAATCTCATATTTCTTCCCAACGCTCCTAGTGGATACGGGCACTAAGAGGCCAATAGATAGAAACACCATTCCATTTTCCAGATTAGTTAAACCTCCAGAGATAATGCAAGATTTATAGCTAGGTCCATGTGGGGTTGTTGTAGGATGGTTTGGGATAACTTATGTGTGATTAGTAGGAAACCCCATCCACTAGATTATGATAGTGCTTCATCCTTCTAGATAAAGAGACACTCCCTAGACTAGATCTATCTCCTCTAGCAATATTTTTATAAGGAGTTTCTTTCCTTCGACCTTAGATGGTAGAAGAGATTCACACTCAAGTTTAGAGGTTGAACCCCCACCCCACTCTCCTCCTCCTTGGTATAAAAGCAATATTTTGGAGCACTAAGCCTCTTTCTCATGAGATTGGGTCTAGAGCATTGTATTTCCTCTTGGTGTTATGGTAGTTTCTTTAGGTCACAGTGATATGTTTGATTTCTTTCTTTTAAAAGAGTGACCTGCACACTCCCACTTTGTATTGTCGCTTTTCTACCAATCAATCTCTTTGACCTACTTTTGGTGGTTTGTTTGGACATTAATAAACTTTTAAATATCTTATCTTATCTTACACTCTTCTGTCTATCACATGTTCTCTTGGATTTTGTTATATTTTTTATAGTTGTGCTTTGAAGTACCCTGGAAGATGTATTTAAGGTGACATTGTTTTTCAATTTAACATTGTTGGCATGTGTTTAATACTTTTTTCTTTTCATAAGTCTTGTTTTTAACTTATCAAATTCAAATCATATCAGGATCTATTCGCACTTCTAATTCTACTCCTTTCTGTTATTGACTATTTTTGCATTGTTTCTTTGGATTGTGTCTAGTATATTGTAACATACAGATAATTTTCTAGTTGTCTTGTTCGTATCGATTTTCATATTGGTGAGAAGTATATTAGCCATCGCTCATATTGACTTGAGAAGGAGAAAATTAAGTGTTAATTTGCAATTTTTTTATTTTATTTGAGTAAGACTTGAAGTGTTTCTCAATGGTAACAAAACAATTATCTGTAACTTTCTTATGATTGTGTAGTTCTTGGAAAAATATGGTGAATTTAGTATTCTAGATATAAAAGGGGAAGATGCCAGAAATATGGTCCCACTGATTGGAATAATGAATCTTCATTCATTTGGTGAAGGTTTAGGTGTTGGAGTCTCCTTTACTGGATCCAAATGACTATCACAAGGGATTTTGGTAACTATAGCCATCGTTGTGCATAACATTCCAGAAGGCTTACTTGTGAGTATGGTTCTGTCATTGCGTGGGGCTTATCGAACTAATGCACTGATATAGAGTGTCATTACATCCTTTACACAAGTAAGAATAATATTTAAACTAACATTTATGTTAGTCGTAAATACACACCTCCTATAGACAAGAGCTAGTTCCGTAGATCTGAATGGTTCATGTTTAGAACAAAACACAAACACCAAATGTTAAACTTCCCCTAGATCTGGTTTATCAACTTAATGGAATTCCATGATACTTCTCTCAAAGGTTGTCCTCGCTATCCCTGCAGAAGAACCTATAAAACATGGAAAATAACAAGAGAAACATGATAGCATACAATATAATCAACTAGATCTATGCTTATGACCAAGGAATCAAGCAATATAAACACATGAAACAATAAATATGGGAAAGAAAAGACATTTTTTATTAGAAATGATTGGAGAGACTACAACCTTCATGCCTTGGTGTTGAGAGTTCCTTCCAATGGCTCCTTTCCTCTAAATTCACCTTGCCTCTAAAGACTCAAGAATGATTTTGACATAGTTTGGGTATGAAACACAATTCTTCCTCCTTTGTCCCATGGGGGGTGAGCCAGTATTTAAAGGCATGGGAGGATAGGAATGGTTGAGCATATCATGGGTGAGGTGGAGGTTAGATCCAAAAAGGGAGGATATCAAGCTCCAACTGGTCCTAAACCATAGGGATGAGGCTCCATGGAGGTTATATTTGGGAATCCTCTTGAAGCTTCTCTTTTTGCTGTGAAAACTCGAGCACTGCTCCTACAATGAAGAAAACTGGTGGTGTTAATGGGGTAACGCTTCTTAAAATAAGGCTAGAAGTGGTGGAACCTCTCTATTCTCATGTATGATGAGAGGTGCTACCCTAGCACCACCTTTTGTCAATGGAAGAGGAGCGTTACCAACTCAAAACAAGGAAAATTTGCAAGGGGATATTTTTTCCTATCATTTCTATAGGGAAACTCTGATCAAGTGATGATCCAAATCTAGTGATGATGATCCAAAAAGGGAGGATCTCAAGATCTAGTGATGATGTGTGCAAATTGAAGAAAGCCCTATAAGGTTTCAAACAGGCACCCAGGACTTGGTACGATAGAATTGATAGCTTTCTATCCATTTTGGGATTT
Source organism: Pseudotsuga menziesii (assembly GCA_001517045.1). NCBI lineage: Eukaryota > Viridiplantae > Streptophyta > Pinopsida > Pinales > Pinaceae > Pseudotsuga > Pseudotsuga menziesii. Next base: position 89,242 of record LPNX010044507.1, read on the forward strand.
ACTAAGAGTAAAGTAGATTCCAACCTTTACTACAAGGTTGAAGATGACAACCCAGTGATGCTTCTACTGTATGTAGATGATCTGTTTGTAACAAGTATGGAATGGTTGATTGCATATACAAAGAGAAAGCTTGTTGCCGAGTTTGAAATGAAGGACTTGGGTATGATTCATTATTTTCTAGGCATGGAGGTGTGGCAGAATGCAGATGGAATTTCCCTAGGGCAAGGGAAATATACAGTAGATATCCTCAAGAGGTTTGGGATGATGGATTGCAAGGCTATGGCCACACCTATGGCATCAAATCTGAAGCTATTGAGTGATGCTTCATCTGAGACAATTGATGCTACGATGTATCGTCAGATTATTGGGTCCTTGATGTACTTGACGAACATCAAACCAGATATTTGCTTTGCTATGAACACCTTGAGCTAGTTCTTGATAGATCCAAGACATGTTCACTTGACTACTGCAAAGCATATTCTGAGGTACCTAAGGGATACAGTTGATTATGGGCTCAAGTATGATGTGAATCAGAATATTATACTCGATGGTTATGTTGATACAAATTGGGCAGGTAGTGCCATCGATAGGAAGAGAACTTCAGTGTGTTGCTTCAGTATGGGATCAGGTGTGATCTCTTGGTTTAGCAGGAATAAATCCTATGTGGCACTGAGTAGTGCTAAGGCAAAGTATGTCATAGCTTGTTCATCTAGTTGTGAGGTAGTATGGCTGAGGAAGCTACTGTCTGATTTATTTGATCTCCAATTGGATGCTACTTGTATACATTGTGACAACCAGAGTTGTGTGAATTTGTCAGAGAATCCAGTGTTTCATGACAAGTCAAAGCATATCGAGATCAAGTATCATTATATCAGGGATATGGTGCAGAGGGGAGCAGTGAAGCTCCAGTATATTACGACGGACGATCAGATAGCTAATGTGTTGACAAAGCCATTGGCCAGAGTGAAGTTTGAGTAATTTAGGGAGAAGCTTGGTGTTCTCCAAATCGAGGTTCCTTCCAAAAAGGAAGAGATGAGTCCATGAGCCATTCTGACATGGTGAAAGGATTGGTTCCTTCCATGATCAGATGTAAGGGATGAGCCGTTCTATCCTGGTTGGAGGATTGGTTCCTTCCATGTTAGATATGAGTGCTGAGCCATTCCGATATGACTCTAGGATTGGTTCCTACATGATTATATATAATGGATATTTCGATTCTTGGAATGGACCTGCCTAGTGAGGTACTAGGAATACTTGGTCTAGGACTGAGGGCCATTCTGATATGACTATAGGATGTGTTCCTACATGATCAGATGTGAGCACATGTCCATTCTGATGTGATTGAGGGATCTATTCCCACTTGATCAGATATAAGGGTTGTTTCCATTCTCTTGGAGAATGGAGGCACCTGGTCAGTTACCAAGAACCCTCATCCTGGGGTTGAGAACCTTTCCATCATGGTGGCAGGATGTGTTGCCGCATGGGTGGATGTACGTGTAGAGCCCTTTGATCATGGTTGTAGGATTTTTTCCCACATGGGTGAATGTAAGTGTAGAGCCCTTTCATCATGGTTGTAGGATGTGTTCCCGCATGGGTGAATGTAACTGCAGAGGCCTACCATCATGGTTGCAGGATGTGTTCCCGCATGGGTGGATGTAAGTGCAAAGCCCTTCCATTATGGTTGTAGGATGTGTCCCCACATGGGTGGATGTAAGTACATAGCTCTTTCATCATGGTTCTAGGATGTTTTCCCACATGGGTGGAAGAGAAGAGCATTTTTAGCATAGTTGCAGGATGTGTTCCCACATGGATAAATATGAGTGTTGGGCCTTTCTGATGTGATTATAGGATTGGTTCCTACATGATTAGATGTGACTGTTGGGCATGCCTTTCTGATGAGTAGGTCAGATGTAAGTGTTGGGTGGGCCATTCTGACTTGGTGTCAGATGTAAGCGCTGAATAATACCTACATGGAGGCTAGGCCTACAACCAACATGAAAAAGGGCTGGGTTTATACAACTTCTTGTGACGAGAAGAATCATGAGATAGCACCCATGATGATCTAGTGATGATGATCCAGATCAAGTGATGATCCATATCCAGTGATGATGCCCAGTGATGATGATCCAGATCGAGTGATGATGATACAGATCGAGTGATGATCTAAATCGAGTGATGATGATCCAGATTTAGAGATGAAGATGACTTGAATATGAAGATGACTTGAAGACAAAGATGACTTGAAGATGCAGATGATGAGATGATCCGGAGAAGAATACCAATGATGAAAATTGTGTCGAGAGAATACCTTCCTAGTTAAGAGGGAGTGTTTATGTAATTGTAACTTCAGAATGTGTTCACTTGTACTTATTATCTATTGTAACCTGATGTTTATTCTGGGATGTACTTGAGTCCTGTCATGCCCCGATGTTCCTATTGGAAGGCTGTATAATGTAAACAAGTCATGTCAAGTCATTGTGGGTATCCCTCCTATTATCTAAGGGTTAAAGTCCCCACAGTTCTGGGGCACTAGGGTTATTAGAATCACCAAGTGAATTCAGCCCTAGTAGGGTTTTAGTCATGTCAAGAATTAGTATAAATAGAGAAGTGACCTCTCTATTTATCATACATCTCATGCACACTCAAGTGTAATGCATAGTTGAGGAAGGAGAAGACACTGGGGCTAGATAGAAAGAAGGTTACTGTTGTCAAGAGATCACTTACTATTTTTGGGTTTTACTTTGGTGTTGAATCTATCTCTGAGGAAGTTGTGAGGTTTTCTCCATTTATGGTTTCCCTGAGGAAAAACACTATGTTCATTGTCTCTTGTGTTTGATTGTTTTTCTTGTTGTTCTCTCAGTTAAGATACTAATGTTATACTAGCTTAATGTTAAAAATCTAACATGGTATCAGAGCTAACCTAAGAAGAAGACACTGTGCAGCTGCGGGAACTAGGGCTTCCTACTTTGAGGATCTCTCCCCACATTTTTTTAGAAAAATAAGGTTCGAATAAATCTCCTCCCTAGGACACATATTTCTATTGAAGTATAATCCAATTCTGATTTTTTTTTTCAGTTTTGGACCCGACACTACTGCCAAAAATTAGGGATTTTCTCAAAAGAGGAATTTTTAAGTGAGCCCAGGCCTGTATTGATCTCCTCCCTAAAATTGAAGTTAGGGATCAAATTCAAAGCAATTGGTTAGACATAACTCTAGAAAAGCAAAACCCTAATTTGCTCCTGAACCAGCTTTGCAAGATTTTAGCTCTAAATCCAGATTCGACATCTTGACCTGGTAAGATCTAAATCTTTTGTATTTCTATTTGAGGTTTGCAGTTAAGATGTCTCATCATACCAAGCTTGATGAAAAGCTTGAGGGAGCTAATCACTTCCAATCTTGGAAGTATAGGATCTCCTTGGTCCTAGAAGAAAATGAGTTGGAATCCTATATCAATGAGGAGGTTCTAGTTCCAGAGGGAGATGAGGCAAAGGCCTTACATAAGAAGAAGTTGCTTATGGCAAAGAGAATCATTTCTGATTCTATTAAGGATCACCTCATACCATAGGTGTCCTCAATCAAGACACCTAAAGCTATGTTTGATGCCCTAACCAAACTGTTCGAAGGGGAGAACATCAATCGAAAGATGACTCTAAGGAACTAGTTGAAGAATGTAAAGATCCATAATACTGAGACCATCCAGTATTACTTCACAAGGGTCTCCCACATCAAAGAACAACTAGAAGCTGTAGATAAAGAAGTGGAGAATGCAGAAATTGTGATGACAACATTGAATGGCCTCCCTAGGTCATGGGATTCTTTCATCTAAGGAATATATGCCAGAAAGAAGTTGGTCAAGTTCAACAAACTATGGGAAGAATGCTCTCAAGAAGAAGCTTGGATAGCAGCTTGAGAAGAGAACATGGGAAGTGAAGATCAAGCTCTCACAGTTCACTCCAAGAAAGGCAGAAGAAACTCTCATCACTCCAGAGGTAAGAAATTTCACCATAAAGATAACATTAGAAAGGACCTATCTAGATTGAGATGTTATACATGTGATGAAAGAGGACACTTTGCAAAAGACTGTTCTAGAAACAAGGTTAACTCTCATAAGAAGAAGGGAAACAAAATAAGACATCATGCTCATGCTGTAGAGAATGATGAACCTTCCAATAAGAAAACCAGATATGAAACTGAAGATTCTTCTAGTGAAGATGAATATGTTTTGATTTTCGCTCTTATGGGAAACATTACTCATGGAAGCAATGATTGGCTTATATACAGTGGGGCTTCCAAGCATATGACAGGATTCAAGGAATCCTTTGTGAAACTTTCAAAACATGAATCACCTCACAAGGTGAAGCTAGGAGATGACTACCAGTATCCAATAAAAGGTAGTGGGGAATCCTCCTACAAGCTAGACTTTGTAAATTGTTTGTACTATGACTAAAGAAGAACCTTCTCTCCATATATGAATTAGATGCAAAAGGAATGAGGGTTGCATCTATAGATGGTCAAGTCATTATGTGGCCAAAAGGAAAGAATATCAATGATGCAGTAGTGATTAGAGAACAAGAAGGAGGTTTGTACAAATTGAAGGGACATCCAGAACAAGCATTGGTCCATGACACAGTAGAGCCAAATGAACTTTGGCATAGAATACTTGAACATGTGCATTACAGAGCACTACCTCTTGCAAGAAAATCTATTGAAGGTCTTCCAGAAATCCAAGCAAAACATGATGGGGTCTGTAAAGCATGTGCAAAAGGAAAGAATACAAAGAAGACATTTCCAAGAAGTGAAAGCAAAGCAAAAGGAATCTTGGAAATCATCCACTCCGATGTATACAGTCCTATGTCATCAAGCTCACTAAGCGGATATGCATATTATGTTTCTTTTATTCATGAATTTTCTAGGAAGACATGGGTTTACTTCATGAAGAAAAAAGACAAAGTATTCAGCAAGTTCAAGAAATTCAAATCCTTGATCAAGAATCACACTGAAAAGAATATCAAGACCTTTCGATCAGACAATGGTGGAGAATTCACTTCAAATGAATTCAAAGAGATATGCAAAGGCTCAGGGATTAAGAGGGAGTTATCCACTCCTTATAATCCACAACAGAATGGGATTGCTAAAAGGAATAATAGAACTATCATGGAAGCAGCAAGATCAATGCTTTATGATCAAGATCTTCCTATGCATCTTTGGGCGGAAGCTACTAGAATAGTGGTGTATGTACAGAACCATACTCCACACAGAGTACTTGAGAACAAGACTCCTGAAAAAGGCTTCTCCAGTAAGAAACCAAAATTCAGCCATCTCAGAATATTCGACTATCCAGTGTACATACACATTCCAAAAGAGAAGAGGACTAAATTAGATCGTTCAGGAAAGAAGGGTATATTTGTGGGATACTCTAAAAGCTCAAAGGCTTACAGAATATACTTCCCAGGATTCAAGAATATTAACATCAGTAGGGATGTAACATTTGATGAAGACATAGCTTACAAAAAATCCAGAAAGAAACCTACTAAAGAATCTGGAGAAGCAGAAGCACCCAGAATTCATGATACAACCATGAATGAAGAAGCTCAAGAAGAAGATAGAGAATTTGAAGAACCAAAAAGACCTGTAGATCTGACTCCAGAGAAGAATCCTCATAAGAGGAAACCAGCTTGGGTATGAGAAGTTATTCAAGGTGCAAAAAGACATGGGGCTCCAGAAGAAAATGACAGAGAAAGAAAGAGGACTAGATCCTGCTCCGGATATGTAGCATTAATATGTGATTTCATTGATAAAGAACCTTCCAATTGTGAAGAAGAGACAGAACGGAAAGAATGAAAGGATGCTATGATCAAAGAGTACCAATTGATCATGAAGAATGATGTTTGGGATGTTGTCCCAACACCATAAGGGAAGTTAGTTGTAAGTTGTAAATGGATCTACAAGATCAAGCATGCTATATATGGTAGTATAGAGAAATATAAGGAAACATTTGTGGCTCGTGGTTTCTCCTAGAAAGAAGGAATAGACTATCAAGAAACCTTTGCACCTATAGCTAGATACACTTCCATCAGAACAATACTTGCTCTGGCTATAGTGATGAAATGGAAGATACACCAAATGGATGTCAAGACCGCTTTCTTGAATGGTGTAGTGGAAGAGGAAGTGTACGTACAACAGCCACTCAGTTTTGAGACACTTGATAAAGAGTCGCATGTGTGTAAATTGAAGAAAGCCCTATATGGTTTGAAACAAGCACCCAGGACTTGGTACAGCAAAACTGATAGCTTTCTATCCAATTTGGGATTTACTAAGAGTAAAGCAGATTCCAACCTTTACTACAAGGTTGAATATGTAAACCTAGTGATGCTTCTACTATATGTAGATGATCTGTTTGTAACAGGAATGGATGAGTTGATTGCTGATACAAAGATAAAGCTTGCTGCTGAGTTCGAAATGAAGGACTTGGGTATGATGCATTATTTTCTAGGCATGGAGGTGTGGCAGAATGTAGACGGAATTTCCCTAGGACAAGGGAAATATACAGTAGAGATCCTGAAGAGGTTTGCGATGATGGACTTCAATACTATGGCCAAACCTATGGCATCGAACCTGAAGCTATTGAGTGATGCTTCATCAAAGACAATTGATGCTACGATGTATCATTAGATGATTGGGTCCTTGATGTACCTGATGAGCACGACACCAGATATTTGCTTTGTTGTGAACACCTTGAGCCAGTTCTTGATAGATCCGAGACATGTTCACTTAACTGCTGCAAAGCATATTCTGAGGTACCTAAGGAGTATAGTTGATTATGGGCTCAAGTATGATGTGAATCAGACGATTAACCTATATGGTTATGTTGATTCAAATTGGGCAGGTAGTGCCATCGATAGGAAGAGAACTTTAGGGTGTTGCTTCAGTATGGGATCAGGTGTGATCTATTGGTTTAGCAGGAACCAATCCTGTGTGGAATTGAAGTAGAGTATGTCATAGCTTATTCAGCTAGTTGTGAGGCATTATGGCTGAGGAAGCTACTATTTGATTTATTTGATCTCTAGTTGGATGCTACTTGTATACATTGTGACAACTAGAGTTATGTGAAGTTGTCATAGAATCCAATGTTCCATGACAAGTCGAAGCATATCAAGAACAAGTATCACTATATCAGGGATATGGTGCAGAGGGGAGCAGTGAAGCTCCATTCATGGGGACTTCACTTAGTGAACATCTCACATAGAACGTGTGATCATGGGATATTAAAGAATACCCTTAATTTCCAGAGATATTGACCCAAACTCTTTTTGTTGAAACCCCCTCCCAATAATTAAAACCTCCTCCCCACCCCTTTTTATACCTCAATCCTTATAAACCACCCTACCTGCCCCCACCTTAAACCCCTTATCCCCCCAAATACCATCAATATATTGGTTCAATTTTTAATAATTTTAAAACCCACAATATGAACTAACGTGATAGGATATTGGTCAACAAGTGAATCCCCCATGGCTCTAGTATATTGCAATGAATGATCAGATATCTGATGTGTTGACAAAGCCATTGGCCAGAGTGAAGTTTGAGTACTTTAGGGAGAAGCTTGATGTTTTCCAGATCGAGGTCCCTTCCAAAGGGAAGAGATGAGTCTGTGAGCCATTCTGACATGGTGAAAGGATTGGTTCCTTCCATGGCCAGATGTAAGGGCTGATCCATTCTATCATGGTGAGAGGATTGGTTCCTTCCATGTCAGATATGAGTGTTGAGCCATTATGATATGACTAAAGGATTGGTTCCTACATGATCAGATATAAGGGCTATTGCCATTATTGGAATGGAGCTACTTGGTGAGGTACCAGGAATACTTGGTCTAGGACTGAGGGCCATTCTGATATGACTGTAGGATGTGTTCCTACATGATCAGATGTGAGTGCATGACCATTTTGATGTGATTGAGGGATGTGTTTCCACTTGATTAGATATAAGGGTTGTTGCCATTCTCTTGGAGAATGGAGGTACCTGGTCAGTTACTAGGAACCCTCAAACTGGGGTTGAGAGCCTTTCCATCATGGTTGCAGGATGTGTTCCTGCATGGGTGGATGTAAGTGCAGAGCCCTTTCATCATGGTTGCAGGATGTGTTCCCTCATGGGTGAATGTAAGTGCAGAGCCCTTTCATCATGGTTGTAGGATATGTTCTGACATGGGTGAATGTAAGTGCGAAGCCTTTCCATCATGGTTGCAAGATGTGTTCCAACATGGGTGGATGTAAGTGCAAAGGCCTTCCATCATGGTTTTAGGATGTGTTCCCACATGGGTGGATGTAAGTGTAGAGCTCTTTCATCATGGTTGCAAGTGTGTTCCTGCATGGGTGGAAGAGCAGAGCCTTTTTATCATGGTTGCAAGATGTGTTCCCGCATGGCTAAATATGAGTGTTGGGCCTTTCTGATGCGATTATAGGATTGGTTCCTACATGATCAGATGTGAGTGCTCGACATGCCTTTTTGATGAGTAGGTCAGATGTAAGTGTTGGGTGGGCCATTATGAATTGTTGTTAGATGTAAGCGCTGAAGAAGACCTACATGGATGCTAGGCCTACAACTAGCATGAAAAAGGGCTGGCTCTGTAGAACTTCCTGTGATGAGAAGAATCATGAGAGATCACCCATGACGATCCAGTGATGATGATCTAGTAGTGATGATCCAGATCTGAAGATGAAGATGACTTGAAGAAAAATATCACTTGAAGATGCAGATGACAAGATGATCCAGAGAAGAAGACCAGTGATGAAAATTGTGTCGAGAGAATACCTTCCTAGTTAAGAGGGAGTGTTGATGTAATTGTAACTTCAGAATGTATTCACTTGTATTTCTTATCTATTGTAAACCGATGTTTATTCTGGGATGTACTTGAGTCATGTCATGCCCCGATGTTCCTATCATGAGGACCTATAATGTAAACAAGTCATGTTAAGTCATTATGGGTAACCCTCCTATTGTCTAAGGGTTAAAGTCCCCGCATTTCTGAGGCACTAGGGTTATTAGACTCACCTAGTGAAGTCAGCCCTAGTAGGGTTTTAGTCATGTCAGGAATTAGTATAAATAGAGAGGTGACCTCTCTATTTATCATACATCTCACACACACTCAAGTGTAGCGCATATTTGAGGAAGGAGAAGACACTAGGGATAGATAGAAAGAAGGTTACTGCTGTCAGGAGATCACTTACTATTTTTGGGTTTTACTTTGGTGTTGATTCTATCTTTGAGGAAGTTGCAAGGTTTTCTCCATTTATGGTTTCCCCGAGGAAAAACACTGTGTTCATTGTCTCTTGTGTGTGATTATTGTTCTTGTTGTTCTCTAAGTTAAAGATCCTAATGCTATGCTAGCTTAATGTTAAAAATATAACACAATTGACTGAATGAAATGCATACAAGTGCCATGTTCAAAGGTGACTAACAACTGCCATTATTGCAAATATTAGAGGAAATTTCAATTTAAAATGGGCCTTTCAAAAATATTACAAATTCCATGTCATCATGTATTATCCAATAAAAATTATTTAAAATTAAAAAAGGGAGCACCTCTTAAACAATTTATTAATATAAATTTTGGGATAGGTTTCATATAAAAAACTACGTTTTTTGTTCGTATTTTCAACATATCTCCTTGTGTTTTTTCTCAAATTTCAATCAGGAGATCTTATTGGATGTAGAATTAAATTCCAAATCCAACGAGTACCCACTCGGCATTCTTTTGATTGGCCCCGCTACTCCAAAAACAATAAATACCTGAAAAAATGTGATGATGATGTCATCATCATGTTTTTTTAGGTATTTCTTGTTTTTGGGGTAGAGGGGCCTGTCAAAAGTATGTCGAGTGGGTACTTGTTGGATGTAGAATTTAATTCCACATCCAACAAGCTCTCCCACTCAAAATTTGAGTAAAAACACAAGGAGATATGTCGAGAATACGAACAAAAAAGTAGTTTTTTCTTTTCTTCCTCCAAAATTAATAAATATTATTTTATTATTTTAACTATTATTTTATTAATTTTCCTTGGAAGGCCCATTTTGAGTTGACATTTCCTCTAATGATGTTTTCCCTTCCCCTTAATTTCTCCATCATGATTGATGAGTGCCTCTTTTTCATTTTTATGAGTTCAAAGAGGGTAACAAACAATCGTTTTAGCTCGTCCATAGGACAAGTCCAAACTCATATGTTTTATGAACCTAAGAAAGGAGGGGTTCATTCCCAAAAATGGTATTTCAATGTTTAATTCAACGAGTCCAATGAAAGAAAACTCGTTGTAGTTCATGTTTAGAGAGTCTAAACAAACTAAAGAAAAATCCAAAGGGTCCTTTTTCATATTATTTAGTCTCAAGGGCCCGAAAAAGTGTAAAATAATACCCAACAAAACTCTTCCAATCATGATTGGCTGGAGTGTTCCTTTTTTGTAAATACTCTATCTGAACAAAAAAAGATATAACCTACCATCAGAGAGACGACTCTTCAAATAATTTTACAAGCATAAAGAAGACAAGCTCACTCGACAATCTTTTCACATTTTAAGAGTCCGAAAAGAGCTTAAAAAAGACTCTATTAACCTTTTTCATGTTTGGATCCAGAGCATGAAAAAGTAATAAAATAAGCTCAAACTAGTTTTCATGTTTTAACCAATGCACGAAAAATAAAAAGTAAGCTCAACACCATCTTACTGTTTTTAACGAGCTCAAAGATTAGTTGAAATAATGCTCAAGGTATCTGATTCATTTTTAAGGATCTTGGCATAGAAAAAGAACTATGCTTGAAGGGTCGTTTCATGGTTTGATGAGATTGAAACTAAAATAAAGCATGCTCAAAATGACTTGTTTCATTTTTACACAAGCTTGAAACAGAAAATAACTATGCTTGAAACATGGTTTCATTTTAATGCAAGCTTGAAACCAAAAGGTAAACTATGCTTAAGGAAACCTACTTCATTTTTTAATGAGCTTGAAATAGAAAATGAACTATGCTTAGGAATTGTTTCATTTTTATGCAAGATTGAAACCAAAAGGTAAACTATGATTAAGGAAACCTACTTCATTTTTTAATGAGCTTGAAATAGAAAATGAACTATTCTCAAGAATGGTTTCATTTTTATACAAGATTGAAAACAAAAGGGTAAACTATGCTTGAGGAGATCCATTTCATTTTTTAATGAGCTTCACATAGAATGGGAAATTTTCTCATAGGCATCTATTTCATTTTTTAATGAGCTTGACAAAAAACAAGAACTATGCTCACAACACATGTTTCATTTTTTAATGAGCTTGACACAGAAAATAACTATGCTCACAAACTTGCTCTTACCCAACGTGATATCCAGAGGTTGGTAGGTTTCCCCCTATTACATAAAAGCTAGTGGCTTAAATCCAGTGTGATTTCCATAGACTAGAGCCATGCCCCCTCATTTTACCTATGATGGGAAGAAGCTAACTAGAATAAGGGGAAGGAATCACAAGAACATGAGGCCCATTCAAGGAATTCTGATTACTAGGAGTGATGTGATGGTCATTTGCAACAAAGTAAAGCTGATCAATGGTCACAATATTCCCATCATGGGGAAAATACATAACTCTAAAGAGTGTGGAAACTACATCCTTCATGTCGTAAACATAATCACGTCCAAGGAGAATATTAAAATCTAAAGGACCTTGGACCACCATAACATCAATACAGATAGTTTTCTCTCCTAATGTAATAGGCAGATAAGGAAGGGTCCCTAAAGGTGCGGTAGGCTTGAAATTAAAATCCAGTATCTAATCGGTGGCTTGCACAAGCAGAGGAGAACGTAAATCTTGCCAAGCACTTGAGGATATAATACTAACATAAGCCCCTTCATAAACAATAGTGTGAAGTAACCACCTAGCGGTAACGTTCACAACTATCTGGAAAGGAACACTGAAATGAAGATGAGACTCTGTTAGGTTACTCTAATAAAAGGAAATAACCTCACTATTTGGAGAGGATTCTATCGAAACAGACAAAATTTCTTCTTGTCGAGAACAATCAAAACGAAGCATAAAAACTTCAATAGGTTTCAGTTCATTCTCTACTATAAGAGAAGAACAAGACAAAGATTTGGTCAAAGCGACTGCTTCAGTATTAACACTTTTCGATGAAAGAGTGGGATTGGGTGGATATGACATGGACTCAACCACTTTAACTTTACTCTCCAAAGGAAGAGTGGGATCAACTAGGGATGAATCTAAATTGATCACTTGGAATTCATTCTTGGAAGGAAGAGTAGGATTGATCACGGATGAAACTGAATCAACCACTTTAACTTCACTATTCAAAGGAAGAATGGGATCAACTATAGATGAAACCAAATTGACCACTTAAACTTCACTCTTCAATGGAAGAGTGGGATCGACTGAGGTTAGAACTGGATCGACCACTTTATCAACCAATGGGATGTCAAGTGACAAATTACGATAACCTATTGGAAGCAGTTGACGAGAAATAGCAATATCTTCCAACAACTTAGAAGCTTCATCCATGATAGGACAAAGGTAAGTAAAGCGCATGTCCTTAACAAGAAAACAAGGATTTCTTACTTTACCCTTCCGACTCTTAACCAAAGAGTCACTGGTTGAGGGGGGATCATCCGCATGATGACCAAAGGCTGATGAAATATCTTGTCAGGAAACCTTAGACCGCTCTTATAAAACTAGGACTACACCATAACAATCTTTCAAAAGGCTATCACCCTTGCAAATCCTACAAGAGAATTTGGGTTTATGCAATCTTGGGGTGTGTAGATCAATACTCTCTGCACTGGGAGGAGTGATTGGTTGAGACTTGGTTTTTTATTTATTTTTCTTCTTCTTAATCTTACTTTTCTTCTTCTTCTTATCCACCTCACAACTAGTACTACAACTTTAAATAGGAGAAGAGGGAGAAATGGGAGAAGACACATCTAGTGAAGAAGGAGAGGGATCAACATGAGGTTGATGCTCTTGTGATGAAGGATTAGGATATAAAGCAACTGGTGTACATGAGATAACTGGACTGGAGAATAACGAAACAGGTAATCCAACAGTCAATCCAGGAAGGCTTAATGTAGCTATAAGAGGAGGACCAACATCTCCATATGAAGGGAACACAAAAGACATGCTTCGTAAAGGAGTCTCTTGGTTGGTAGTCCTTGAAGGAGAAGCCATAACTATGTAACAAAAATATCTCTCTCTTCTAAAAAATACTAACTATACAGATAACAAGTGCTACTCAAACTAAAGAAGCAAGCAAAATATGTGAGAGGAGTGGATTAAAGGTCTAGAAAATCATGGGATTATCAAGTATTAACAATTAGTGTGATTCCAAGATGGCCAAAGGGTTAACTTGAATGGTCTCAGGATTCCAAAAGTGTCTCCCGATATACGTAAGGTATGTGGGAGGTCAAATTGGTAGTAGTGTTGTCTAATGAACATCCATCCACAAGGGAACTTCCTATATACAATCAAGTATGTGAAGTACCTTCTATATATCTCAAGGGTACATGAAAGGCCGTTCAATATACCAATGGTACGTGGAGGAACTGCATGAGTCTCGGGATGTAGTGCAGACAAATTAATGACATCTCCTACATTTTACGACGCCCAAACACGTCACTAACCTATTAGACAAATTGCTAAAATTTTTAAATCTAAGCTAGTGCTTAATTTTATCTTGAATGGTTACATGGATACATGAGGTGAGGACATGGAAAGTAAAACCATGCAATATTAGATGCAAAATTTCACTTTCACTTTTAAGGTATTTCCTACTTAAGGAAGGGAGAGAGAGGTTCAATTCATTTGAAACATCGACTAAATCCCATACAAAAATAAAAAACACTTGCTTATATGGTCCTTTCCTAACTAAGACAAACAACATCTTCTCTTTTGAAATGAAAAATAAGTGAGACCTCTAATGAAAATCAAGAAAATATTGTTACAAATTTATACAAAAGTGTTCATATTTTTCAACTAAAGTGAGAATGAACTAAAAGCAACATTATACAATAACTGTTATATGGATTCTGTCACAATTTTTGAAAAAAAAAACAATACAAAAATCATGTATAACAAATGAAGAAAAATTGGAATGAATCTTTTCTTGTTCTATCAAAGAAGACAAAAATCAGAGATCTAACAAAACCAAGTTCTATTCAAAGCCAACTATGAAGCTTTAAAGACCAACATCAATCACGGTTCTTGAAAATACATATGAATTCATACACGCTCAACAGGGGTCACAATCTGAAGCATGCATATCAGATACAAAAATAAACATTTAAGAGTCAAATACCAAAAAGGGCTAAGAAGAATACCTGGCATTGCTTCTACATGTGTTGAACAAGGCATTACTGACCTGAGCACCGCTTCTTGTACACAGAAACAGACCAGTGCCACTGCTTACAATAGGTTCACACCAAGGCGTTACTATGTCCACCACTACTTCTTGGACATAGAGAAAGGGCAGTGGCATGACTTCTTTAACATAGAGGAAGAGTTGTGATAGCTCCAGAACTGCATTGATAACACAGCTCAAGATTGGTCCTTAAGATGGTGATTTGAAAATTAAAAAAGCAATGGAAAAGGAAGTTACAGACTACAAAATTAACCCAAAAAATCACCAGAAAACCATAGTGAACAAAAAATATGAAGATCCAAAGGTAGACAAAGGAAAAATAATCAAATTTAAAGTAGAGCTATAGATCTTTGAATGGAAAAGTAGATCTAGAAATTGAAAATGAAGGTGGAGGTTTCAACTTACCAATGATTCATAATTCAAAGTAGATCCCCAATGGAGTCACCAATTTTGTTAGCCAAAAATACACACCTCGTATGGACAAAATTTCGTTCCCTATATCTGAATGGTTTAGGTCTAGAACAAAACACAAACACCAAATGTTAAACTTCCCCTAGATCTGGTTAATCAACTGAATGGAATGCCATGATACTTCTCTCAAAGGTTGTCCATGCTATCCCCGCAGAAGAACCTGTAAAAGATGGAAAACAATAAGAGAAACATGATAGCATGCAATATAATAAACTAGACCTATGCTTGTGACCAAGGAATCGAGAAATATAAACACATGAAATACTAATTATGGGAAAGAAAAGACATTTTTTAATAGAAATGATTGGAGAGACTACAACCTTCATGCATTAGTGTTGAGAGTTCCTTCCAATGGCTCCTTTCCTCTAACTTCACCTTGCCTCCAAAGAATCAAGAATGATTTTGACAGAGTTTTGGTATGAAACACAATTCTTCTTCCTTTGTCCCATGGTGGGTGAGGCAGTATTTAAAGCCATGGGAGGATAGGAATGATTGAGGATCTCATCGGTGAGGGGGAGGTTAGATCCAAAAAGGGAGGATATTGAGCTCTAGCTGGTCCTAAACCATAGGGATGAGGCTCCACGGAGGTCAACTTCAGGAATCCTCTTGAAGCTTCTCTTTTTTCCTTGAAAATACGAGCACGAATCCTCCAATGAAGAAAAAATGTGGTGTTAATGGGGTAACACTTATTGCAATAAGGATAGAAGTGATGGAACCTCTCTTTTGTCATGTATCAGGAGCGGTACTTCCCTAGCACCACTTTTTGTCAATGGAAGAGGAGCGTTACCAGCTCAAAACAAGGAAAAATTACAAGGGGATATTTTTTCCTGTCATTTCTATAGGGAAACTCTAAGGGATTGGAGAAAACAAGGGAATACCTATCTCATAACATGATGGTGATGAGATTTTGGTGTAACAATTTCTCAATTTGATCAAGAACATTTTGGAGAAATGTTAAAATTGTATTAATGTCCACAAATAACCAAAACAAGTCATTGGTATGAGGAAGGGCAATGCTTGATAACAACAAGGAATTCCCAGAGCATCTCCAAAGAAAACTATAACCTAGGTTAAAGAAACAAAGAAAGAGAGCAGATGATAAGATGAAAGGGGGTGAAACTAAAAAGGGTAAACTATAGGTAGTGAAGAAATAAAGCACACCATTAGCAATGATACATCACGAAATTTTGAAGGATAATAAATTATTTTTTTGATCTCGTAAATGGAAAATAAAACGTGTTTGCAACATGATCAAATGTCTTAAATTTATACTCATCACTGGTGCAAAACATTGATTTTATAAAAGGATTGGGCCCTTTCATATCTTCTTCCTTGTAAATCATAAAAATAAGAAGCAAATTCCTAGGAGGGAATTCAGTGACAATGCTTTATCAAAACTATGAACTTAATGTTATTAAACATGTTTTATTCAAATATTTGATTTTATGAATATTTTTATTTCTATTCGCAAAGAAAAACTATATAAACAACAATTGTCTTATTCATACAGCTTCAGTATTTGTAGCTTCATCTTACTAGTTGGAAATGCTCGAAACTAAAAATATAGGGAGGGAAATGGATGTATTCATTTAGAATTAATTTTAGTGAAAATGACATTAAATTCTATAAATGTGCACATATTACTCTAAATAATTATTGGGACAAGTGAATGTCTTGTTAGATGGTATGATAGAAAGAATATAAGATATGTGAATAATCAAAGATATGATATCAAAATCATATGAAACTTCAAATTGAGTACAAAAATGAAGTTCACATGTTTTATTATTATCATTTATCATGAAGTAGCTTTACAATTCAAATCAAATTCCTTTGACCAAACATATTTTTGTTAGGAAGTTGAACATCAAGATTTTGTGATTCTGTAGACATGACTAGCAAACTCTAAATGAATATCTTATTTTGGCTCCCTTAATAGGTTAAACCCTCTTTCCTCACATTATGTTTCATATCTTGCTTAAGGTTTACTATTGTATCCTGGTGATATCCTTTGAATTTATATTCTCCCTACTACATTACAGGATTTTCTTTTCTTCACAGGGAAGAGCCAAACATGGGACTGATATGAGTTAGATAGTTTGCATGCTTTAGCATTTTCATGAGAGTTTAGGTCCTTATGTTAGGATCATCCTATACACTTTAAAATCCATATAAAACTTTCTGGACCTAGCAACAAACTATTGAAATGGTGGGTTCCTTTATTCTACTATCCAATTTTAGTTCTATTGGTGCCACAATAGTCATTGTACATTATTCCCATTTATGCTTTTAGTTTGAAAACTTTGGGATACTATGATTCTCTTTTCTGTTCCAGATCTACAATAAAGTTGCTTGAAGGGATAAAATAGGATGACCGCTTATTTGTTAAAAAATAAAATGGTGCACCATTTATTTTTTTGGTTCAATACACAGATAGCTTTGATTTTCTTGATTATGCCATAAACAAAATTTATGGTTGTCTTTTGTCATCCAATAGAATATGTGTCTGTTTATTGTATGCCAATAGTATTTTTGGCAGTCTGTCTTCCATTAATTTTGCAAGTGTCTTCCATTTGTTAGAAAATATTTTGTTGGAGTTCACCTATGTTGTGGCATTTTCCTTCCCTAAGATTCCTTGTGGACCCACTATGCAAGAGTTCCACTCCATTACAGATCTCCAAATTTTCTGCAAGTGGCAAGCACTTTGGTCTAATATTTAGAATTTTTTGTGCTCATAATCCTTTAACTATTAAATGTTTGCATGCTTTAATTTTTATGGTAGTGTCATAATTCTCATTAGTATAATGTTTTCCCTTTAATTTGTAATTAGTAATTTCCACTTAGGTATCCATCTATATTTCTATCTCCTATTTATAAATAAAAAACACCTTTCTAGAGAATATGGAGTTAACTTTTAATATGGAAAGTGCATGTAAGGGTATTTTATTGATCTACTTGTCAGGAGATGAATCAGTTTTAACTCAAGCATATTTTTTGTGTGAGCCCCACTATATATAGACCACTCACATTTACTACCAGAGTTTCACTGATGGCATATGCAAAATAACATTGATTAAATGTAAACATTTATTAGAGGATTGAGTAATAAAGATTGCAAAAATTTATTAGAGCAATGAGAATGCATAAATTATCACAGTAATATTTGCAATATAAAATGTAATATGCACTATGTAATGAAAATAATATTGATTCTTTAAATTGATTATTCCCTGGTATTTGCTGGGAAATGGTGAAGATGACTACTTAGATGATGATCTTCATTATGTTGTCATTGATGTACCAAAGAAATGTATTGCCAATAATGATGCAAATGGATCAAATGAAAATGATGATGGATATGATGTTGGGATAGATGAGGATGATGATGATGGTAGCCATTGATGCTACTATTGATATTGTGGATGTTTTTTTATTTCTCCATGCTACTAGACACATATTGATATTTTCGTGATGATCCAAGTTCATATTACATTTTGGGTCATTTTAATTTGTATGGTGGATTCATGTTGACATATAAAATTTTATTACTGATGATTATTTCGACTTTTCTAGATATGGATATAAAAAAGAAATTGTGATGTCGGTATTTTAACTATATATATTGTTTAGTTGTTCTTTTGAACCTAATATGATGATCTGCATGATAGATTATTAATGCTATGATGTTTTATAATTTCACTTATTTTGATGAAAGATAATGTTGATGGTATCGTTATTATATTTTAAATTTATCTATATTGGAAGTTGTCGATGATATTTTCATGGAAAATGAATATATATGATGATATTACTACTTTGGATAAATGTTGTCTCTCTTTGTTAAATGTATTCATAAATGTTATGCAATTAATTTCAATAATGGTGTCTACAATTTATTTGAATGTTTCCTTATGTTATTTCAGAACTACCAAGTAAATGATATAGGAGAACCATTGAGATTAATTAATAATTATAATAATTTGAGATAATAAATATATTAGCACACAATTCGATATGGTTGTAGGTGTTAAATAACAATTCTAATGTGGTGATAATAAGGAAGGAAAAACATGAGCTAAAACGAAAGTGCACTATGTCCCAGATGTAGAAGCAACATTGGACACAAAACTTGGCGCTAAGGTGGAAGTCAATTTTGATGCTAATTTGGACGCCAATATAGAAGCCAAACTATAAGCTAAATTATTGTCCAACAAAGGAGAAAAAATGGATGTTAAATGAGAGGATAAATGAGGCACTCACGAAGAAGAAAAATAAGAATAAATCCAAGGAGCTAAACAGGAAGCAAAATGTGGCGCTAGTGTGGGAGTAAAAATAAATGACAAATTGAGTGCTAAATTAGTAGTAAAACATGGTTCTAATGTGGGAGTAAATATGGATTCAAAAATAGGAATTAAAAATGATGCAACACTTGGCGCTAATGATGAATCCAAACATGGTGTTGATATGGCAGAAAAATAAGATGTTACTTTGGATGCAAAACATGATTCTAGATAAGAAGAAAAATATGGTTCAACAAAAGAAGAAATATTTGGTTTCATTTTGGTTTCAAAACACGATGTGAAAAAGGAAGCAAAAATTGGTGCAAATTTGGAAGTGAAAAATGGCACATATTTGGAAGTTAAAAACATTGAAAAATGGGATGCTAAAATGGTATAAAGAATGGATCCAATATTGGATGCTAATTTGGACGCAAATATGGCGTGAACATAGATGCAAACTTAGATGCTATCATCGTGCTATTAAGGATGCAAATATGGTGTTAATGGGTACGTCATTTAGGAAGAAAAAGCAGATGCTCTCTAGGAAGAAAAATAGGACATTATTTAGGAAGAAAAGATTGAATTTTTTTAGGAAGAAAAGTTGGACGTTATTTTGTAAGCAAAAAAATAGACGTTATTTTGGATGCCATAAAGGATGTTATTTAGGAAGTAAACAAAGACATTTTTTGAGATGCTTTAATTTTTATCCATGGCATGTCCCATTTAGTGTCTAGTTTGACCACTCAATGTAAAAAAAATTATAATAAAAAGGGAAGCTAAATGGGATGCTAATTCCAGGATTTGTTGTAATGTGTTCATCACAGTGTTACATGACCACTTCCATCAAGTTTTGTTGTTAGAATAAGGGAAAACATATTACAAGTTGTTCATGGAAAGAGAAAATATTAGTAGATTGCAAAATTATTTTTCCTTTTTATTTTAGAATCTAGATTCAATACAACAATATTTGAACCCAAAATCTGATGAGCAATTCGATGAAATTTCCCCAGCCATTGGATTTCATGTTTTTAAAAACGATTTTTTTGTTTTTATTTTTGTTTTCTCTAACAAAATGGATTCCATGGTCATATTTGATTTGAGAATACTTATAGATAAGTAATTAAATTCCCTTCCAAATCTTACTCATTACATAGTTAATTATGCATATCCAAATAAATCATGTATATTCAACAAGATAATAATCAGCTATATATTTCACATAACAATGATCATCTATAAGTCACAATCATATATCATAATCCATGTCAATAACTAGATGCATAACAATAAACTTACATATAACATACTCTTAAAAAATATTGATTTGATACACATAATCAAAGATATAACATTCCATAAGCAAGGATGAAACCATGTATATAAAATACGAATATATATCAGTGCTCATTAGTTAAGTGACCCAACCAAGTTCGTAACATATAAGTATAACATATAAATTCCATAAGAAAACCTCCTCCTTATGTGTCACAATATTATTGGACATTGGGTTTAGCGCTCCTCATGAGTTTTGTGACATGCGCTAACCACCTCCCAAGATCCTAACTCTTGTGATTGTGGAAGAGATTAATACCTGTAGGTTTTTGGCTATTGAGAATCATCAGTTCAAAAATTTGTATCATAGAAATGGATCAAGGGTTCTAATATCACTTGACTTGCATTGGGGGGGAGATTGTCGGACATTGGGTTCAACGCTCCCCATGAGTTTCATGACATCGACTAACCGCCTCCCAAGATCCTAAATCCGGTGACTGTGGTGGAGATTAAAACCTGTAAGTTTTGGTATAATGACAATCATGAGTTCAACAATACAAAAAACTATACTAGCTACAATGGGACACTACATACTCTCCCTCTTGGGATAAAATTTTCCCAAAGTTTAATTAAACTAATAAAATGAAACCCAAGATGCATAATAGAAGCATCCTCCCAACTACTAGAACTAGTATTGCACATATCCCATTGGACCTTTACTTGTACATCATGTGATGTATGAGCCATCAAGTGTGACTATCTAACTATATCAATTTTTAATTTCATGTTAACACTCTTTTATAACATTGTAAAATCACAATCCATTTCAAGCCACTGACCATCAAAATTCTGTTGATAGTGAAAAGTTATCAACCAATAATGGATAGTGAAAACACTTAGCTATCATGAATTGTGTCAATAATACTTACTATGGAATCTAAGCATAATATAACAAAATTATTATAATTAAAATCTTTACTAACAACCACTTCAATAGTTAATAAATTCTTTGTGGTATAATCTATAGTCAAGGATATAATAGTAACTCATATAATTGGGATTTTAAATCATACATTCATTGTAAGGCTATTCATTTCTATTCTCACATAGATATGGTTTCCCATTCATATATAATTGCACTACAAAATAAATATCTTGGAATTCACATATCCATCCACAACATTGACACTTAACTAACAACAATTCGTAAGGTATGCAATTGCATCATGAACTATTTAACATTGTCCTTCAGAAAAAAAGAAATTGTATTACAAAATCATTAACTAACCTACAAAACTTGTTAATAGGTTAGTTTTTAGATATGCATCCCTTAATTGCATCAAGAAGTGGAATATGCAATGGATCAAATTGTATACATACACATTGTAATTATTTAGCTAAGTGGAAAATTCAACCATAAACCCAAAATAATAATAAAATTTGATGGCAACAAAGGCATAATTTTAGGATAATTAAACATAGCATGTATAAACCATTGAAGTATCCATGATTGTGAGGGTTAACATGTTTTCATTGGTATAGTTTTACTCCAATGATTTGGATAAGATTATAGATATTACCAACCACACTTGCCATGGTTTTAATAATGCAATGATAATAACCAAGGAACATATTAACATTCAAACCCATCTAGTGGGAATACTCAATAGTTATACACATGCCCATTACCACACTTTTTACACCAACGAAGATTGGTAGTAAAGTAGGGTCAAAATTTCACCGACAAATGAAAACATTAGGCAAATTTGGATAGTCAAGATAGAATACATATATCAATCATATATTTTTCATATAAGGGATGGATTGTCTGTGAAATCCATACCTACAACAAGATATGCATGTTCTTAACCAATGGATTCCATAGTCATATTTGAGATGGGAATCCTTACTTAAAAGTAATTATGATCACTACAAAATCCTACTCATTTCAAGGTTAATCATACATATTCATATCAGTCATGTATAGTCAACAATAGTATAATCAAAACAAAAACATATAATTAAAAGTTTCATAATCAATATCAATTTGATACGCAATTAGAGACGAGTATCTAAAATCCAATTCAGTGTATGAGATAAACTCATGCAAACTATGAGAACTTTAATAATTTTTTGGAATTAAGCATAACTTAAAACCCTACTTTATGGCAGTGACTTTAGAGATGTATACCAAATAAACTATGGACTTCACTTGGTTTCCAAAATGGATAATAAAAATAATAACAAACGTTTACTCAAATATGTGTATCATATTTCCCATACATATCATGTAAAGAATCATGTCATGACCAAGGAAAGCATCATATGAGCCTATACCAAATATTCAAACTCTTTTGCATTCATAAAATCATATAAGAACTATAAAATTATCCAAAACATTTTAAAAGGTATTTTGGGTGCTAATACAATATAGGGGTTTCAATGAACTACCCATGGTTCCCTAAGACCTCAAAAGACACAAACAAAATGGTTTATAAACAAATGAAAAAATATGGATGAAAAACATAAACCATTCCATTTCTACCCAAAACCACGAACTCTTCGGTATGAGGGTCTTTCACAAGGTTGCAATTTATAGTTGAGGATTCACATTCTCATAAGGTTGAATCTAGTAGTAAATAGGGTTAAGAAATGAAAAGATTTATTAATTTCAAGGGGATATAAAAACTAGTTCAACTGTCCGCTTGAGTAAATTTCATAAAACATTCATTAGAGGGGAAATTCAAACACACACAACTATTTATTTTCCAAAAGAATGGGAAACAAGCTTGCAAAATAAAAGAATTTCATAGTAGAAATAAATAAAAAATAAATAAAAACAAAAAAATAACTCTAGAAAAAAAAAGATAAACAACAACTGAATCCCTATGCAATTTGAAGTCAAAACCACCATTATTTTCACCAACATGCAACATAAAATAACTAACTGAAGTTTGGTCACATGATAAAAAAAAGGTATCGACACAACATTGTATGCATAAGAAAAATTAAAATCTCTTTAGAGTTAACGGATGTTGGAATTCATCAACCTAGGAGACATATAAACAAACAAAACAAATAAATTCCCTTTCATATTCAAGATATAAGCCACACATCTATTTTGTGTTTGTAAAAAATCGATTAAAGCTTACCTCATCTTGATCTAACCCAATTCATGCGACTAATCATGACCATGACACAGAGGGTTCATCTAAGGCTACTTAAGACTTTCAAAAGAACTTTTACAAGTATTCAACATACTATATAATCATGTTAGTTTCCTAAATCATGCAACATTAATTCATCAATATTGAGATCTCACTTCTCTTCAATTTTTCCTTAAAAATTATAACAAGCACACAATATTATTATCAAGAATAACTTGAAATCAATTTTCTATTATTCTCATGTCAATTATCTAAGATCAAATAAAACTAAGGTCCATCGAAATAAGGGATTTTATCTATACCATACTATTTTTTTAATCCTCACCAAGTTTCAATGAAATCATGAATCATGTCCATAGACAATATGAATTGATTATCTTTTCACCTACTTGACAATAGTTCAAAGAAATACATGGATTCAATCCTCATAATTTATCTAAATAAATTATTTAAGTACATTTCAAGTATGTGTTAAATATTGGTCTATACAACCAACTAAATTTCCTAGACTTTTGTATCTTTCTTTGACACAAATATATGAAATCTTGTTTAAATATGATGTACTTAATTCTCCTTAATCAAACATGGAAAATAAACCATCAACTCTTCCCAAGAAAATTGTCACAAATTAAAGAATTGGGAAAATAGGGTTGATTATACATAAACCAATCACACACAAAAAGAAAACATAAAATACAAGAGTATAAATAGTTGGTTCTTACTGACTAATTTATCCAAATTATGAAATTATTCCAACCAATTCATATCACCCAATGCTATCTAGTATACAAATCCTAGTTTATTTATTTATAAATAAAGTAAAGATTGCATTTAGATATCAAACAAATTATGAATCTTTATTCTAATTGATTCGAAGTACACATAATCAACCCTTTAATAATGACTATAATGTTTCATCAAAATAATTTTTTCTTTGTAGAAGGAGTTGCTTAAATCATGGATATATGGAAGTATGGATTCCACACTCATACATAGTCTTCAAAGTTCCTTAAAATGGTGTCCACGACCATTTACATTTACAGACAATATAATACTTTTCTTTAGTAAGTGGACCATGCCCCAAACTAGCATTTGAGTAATTTATAGTTGTTTGATGAGAAATACCATCCCAAAATGAATAACTAATAAGAACACAAAATCATATCAAAGAGATCAAAAGGATTCCACTCGTAATCATTATGAATATATTCATAAATTATATCTTAACTCCTTAATTTAAAAGTGACATATGTCAATAAAACTCACATTTCTTGTGAACCTACATTCACAGTTAAAAGTGACATACCTCAATAAAACTCACATTAATTTCCACATAGCATAGATAATTAAATAGTTCAAAATAATAGGATCAACTCAATCATCACAATAATTGTGTCCTGAACTTATACTTTGTACACATGAGAAATGAACACTTACAAACTCATCATACATTAACCCATATTAAGTCGTGATTTTTCTTAGTATGTGTCACTTTAGTCAATCAAGATGGTTGTTTAATTCATACCATGTTGTAATGACACATTAACCATATAAGATGAAACCACTCATATACTCCACATATATCCATCGCCCATCTAATCCATTCACAAACTTAGTTTTAACCCCAATTACTCACCTTAATGTCTGTTCGTAGCATCTCTTTAAATTCTTTACATAATTTTCACACTTGCCTCGACACAAATACAAAGAATGTAAGGAAGTATTCCTTTTTCCAACAAGATCCTTAATGATTTGATATAGTGAGTGAGAAAATAATAGCACATGCTACCAACATGCATTCAAGTTAAATTACACAACAATTTAACCAACATGCATGCAAAATAAAATTAAAATAAACACTCATTAGTTAATATACCAGCTGCAAGTATGTAGGTCCATTAGGACCTAGTGTCATGGCTCCCTCACATACAATATGTAAGGTGCCACAAAATCAACTAAACAAAACATAAATAAACAAAGGTCCCATTGGACATTAAGGCTCAACTTTTTTATTTATTTTTAATTAACTATGATTAAGTATAATTAAACTCATATCATGTATGTAATTATAATTATATATGTGTGAAGATAAATATATTATTATGATCCTAGTTCAACAATAGAATTTAATAGTGCATCAATCCCACATTAAGTAATTAACATAAGGAATATGTCCATTCATGATAGTAATGAATTATTCTTAAATATTTCCATATTATATGTAACCAAGCATATATGGAGCAAGCATGGAAATAATCTTTGAATTTACATAAATTGTTGTTTACAATCTTATTTAGACAAATATGCAGATTTCTAAAATAAATAAAAAAGGGCTTCATTCATTGAGGCATTTAATCAAACACTTCACATGCATGAAAGCTACAACCATTGAGACATTTTATCAATCATTTAGCATGAATGAGAGATACAACCATTTAGGGATTTAATAAAACACTACATTACATGCATTAACCATTAAGGAATTATAACCATTAAGGCATTTAATCAATACATTACATGCATGAATATACAACCATCGAGGAATTTAATAAAAAACCTTGCATGTTTAAAAGCTACAATTATTGAGGTATTTATTGAAACATTTTGCATGCAAGAGACCTACATCCATTGAGAAATTTACTCAAACACTTTGGTGGCAACTAATATAATTCGTTGAGGAATTAAAACAAACATTTGAAACCAAACTAGCATAGCTCTGAAAAAATCAAAACAAAAAGTGTGATTCGCATCTACTACCATAATTTAGTAAGGGAGTTTACTAATTATTTTAAAGATTTCATAGTTAGACCCTAGGACAATCCCCACAAGTTGCATGGATAATTTGGAAAATTTCTAGATCATGAAATTTGATTCTAAAAACAATTTTTTCAACACAAATGGGGGGTTACAGGTTTGTACTATATGGATACCCCCTAAATTTGATCTGAAACACAACATAATGGTATCAACTTGATTTTATAAAATGCGACATAATTAAAAAATCTAATCGATGTTTGCACAATTTGACAAACACATTGCATACAAGGTAGTAATTATAACCACAAATAACATTACCAACTATAATTTACTTTTGCTTCCTTCGAGGAGAAATCTATAGAATGAAATAAAGAATAGAAGAAGGAAGGAGAAAATTTAGCTCCAATAGTATATATATTTCCTTCAATCCTTGCATAAAAAATTTACTTAAAAAAATTCCATGAAAATTGTCTAGTTACCTTAAATTTTAGCAAAAATTAAACGTACCAAATACTCCATAATTAACCACATATTTATAATATTTTTAAGTAGAAAGTCACACCAATTATTAAGGAAATGATAAATTTTTTCAATAGATGAATAACAAAAATAGTCGCACTGAACAAGATGAAAATTTAAAAGTTAAACACAGGTGAATATCTCTCTCTATCTCTATCTAGAACAAATCTACTTGCCAATTCCAAACACCAACCAGTTTTCCACCCAACCTTATCTAGGGAGAAATTCTCTCCTTGAAACCTCTAGCTATATGAGGTCAAACTACCCAATGCAATAATAGAAATATTGTTAGACTTTTTATCAATTATGATAGTATGATCTTAGGATATTATTTGGGAGAATAACATGCACATCAATCAATAACAAGAGACAATATACACAAATATTTTCCTCGAGGAAACCATAAAGGAAAAAACCCCACAACTTCCTCAGAGATAGAATAAGCACCAATGGTAGTAGTAAAACCCAAAGATAGTAAGATGATTTCCAATAGCTTGTATATCTCTTATCCCAGCTCCTTCTCTCTCACTCATGCACTACAACTGAGTGTGAGTGAATGTGTGTTAAATAGAGAGGATGTTAGATTTTTATCAATTATGATAGTATGATCTTAGGATCTTATCTGAGAGAATAACATGCACAAAAATCAAACACAAGAGACAATAGACACAAATATAGAATAAACACCCCACAACTTCATCAGAGATGTAATAAACACCAATGGCAGCAGTAAAACCAAAAGATAGTAAGATGATATGTGACAGTTGTTATCTCTCTTATCCCAACTCCTTCTCTCTCACTCATGTGCTACAAATGAGTGTGAGTAAATATGTGTTAAATAGAAAGGCTCACTCTCTATTTATACTAATTCCTGACTTGAAAACAATTCACTAGGTCCGACTTCTCTGCGAGATTCTAATAACCCTAGGGCCCCAAAAATGCGGGGACTTTAACCCTTGATCAATAAGGAGGGTTAGACTTTACATGACTTGTTTACATTTTTGAATATCCCGATAGGAACATAGGGGTATGACATGACTCAATTACATTACAGATACTTCGTAATAGAAACATCATGGTACAATACATAAGATATACAAGTAAATACATTCCAACGTTACAAATACATCAACACTCCCTGTTAACTAGGAAGGTATTCTATTGACACAATTAATTAGCAAAAGTCTTCTCCTTTAGATCAACATCAAGTCTGGATCATCGGATCATCATCATTGGATCAACATCAAGTCTAGATCATCGGATCATCATCACTGGATCAACATCAAGTTTGGATCATCGAATCATCATCACTGGATCAACATCAAGTCTGGCTCATTGGATCATCATCACTGGATCAACATCAAGTATGCATCATCAGATCATTATTAAAGTTGGATCATCACTGGATCATCATCAAAGATGGATCATCACTCGATCATCATCAAAGCTGAATCATCAATGGATCATCATGAAAGCTAGATCATCACTCTATAATCATCATTAATGCTTCCTCCATAACGATCAACTAGCGCTATCTCTCAGTTCTTCTCGTCATAGGAATTTCTACAAAGCAAGCCATTTTTCATGTTGGTTGTAGGCCTAGCCTCCATGTATGTCTTCATCTTCTTCAACACTTATATTTGACCCAGTCAAAAAGGCCCACCCAGCACTTATATCTAACCATGGGAAGGCACAGACTGCCCCCATGTCAGAATGGCCTAGCTCTTGCATCTGACCATGGGAGGGCCCAACCTGCCACCATGTTAGAATGGCCCAGCCATTACATCTGAACGTGGAAGGGCCCGACCTTCCCCCATTTCAGAATGGTTCTTCCCTTACATCTGACCATGGGAGGGCCCAACCTTCCCCCATGTTAGAATGGCTCTTCCCTTACATACGACCATTGGAGGGCCCAGCCTTCCTCCATGTCAGAATGGATTTGCCCTTACATCTGACCATGGGAGGGCCTAGCCTGCCCACATGTCAAAATGGCTCTGCCCTTACATCTGACCATGGGAGGGCCCAGCCTGCCCCCATGTCAGAATGGATTTTCGCTTACATCTGACCATGGGAGGGCCTAGCTTGCCCCCATGTCAGAATGCCTCTTCCCTTAAACCTGACCATGGGAGGGCCGAGCTTTCCCCCATGTTAGAATGGCTCTGCCCTCACATCTGATCATGGGAGGCCCTGCCTACTACCATGTCAGAATGTCTCACGGACTCATCACTTCCTCTTGGAAGGAAACTCGATCTGGAGAACACCAAGCTTCTCCCTGAAGTAATCAAACTTCACTCTAGCTAATGGCTTGCTCAACACATTAGCTATCTACTCATCCGTCGTAACATATTGGAGCTTCACTGCTCCTCTCTACACCATATCCATGATATAGTGGTATTTGATATTGATATGCTTCGACTTGTCATGGAACATAGGCTTCTCCAATAAATTCATAAACTCTGGTTGTCGCAATATATACAAGTAGCATCCAATTAGAGATCAAAAAAATCAGATAGTAGCTTCCTCATCCACACTACTTCACAACTAACCAAAAAAGATGCAACATACTCTGCTTCGGCTGTACTTAGTGCCACACAGGATTGTTTCCTGCTAAACTAAGATATCACACCTGATCCCATAGTGAAGCAGCACCTTGAAGTGCTCTTCCTATCAATGGCACTTCCTACCCAATCAGAATCCACATAAACCTCCAAGTTAATCTTCTGATTTGCCTCATACTTGATCCCATAATCAACTATACCCTTCAGTTACCTCCGAATATTTTTTGTAGCAATCAAGTGAACATGTCTGGGATCTATTAGGAACTGGCTCAATGTGTTCATATCAAAGCAAATATCAGGTCTCGTATCCGTCAGGTACATCAAGGACCCAATCATCTGATGATACATCGTAGCATTAACCGACTCTGATGAAGCATCAATCAATAGCTTTAGGTTTGATGCCATAGGTGTGGTCATGGCCTTGCAGTCAATCATCTCAAAACTCTTTAATATCTCTACTGCATACTTCCCTTATCCCAGGGAGATTCCATCTGCATTTTGCCACACCTCCATTCCTAGAAAGTAATGCATCATACCCAAGTCCTTCATTTCGAACTCGATAGAAAACTTCCTCTTCGTATGAACAATCAACCCATCCTCACTTGTTATAACCAGATCATCTACATATAGTAGGAGTATCATTGGGTTCCATTCTTCAACCTTGTAGTAAAGGTTGGAATCCGCTTTGCCCTTGGTAAAGCCCAAACTGGATAGGAAGCTGTCAATTCTGTCGTACCATGTCCTGGGTGCCTGTTTCAAACCGTAAAGGGATTTCTTCAACTTACACACATGAGTCTCCATATCATGTGTCTCAAAACCGAGTGGCTTCTCCACATACACTTCCTCTTCCACTACATCATTCAAGAAGGAAGTCTTGACATCCATCCGGTGTATCTTCCATTTCATTACTGCAGCCAGAGAAAGTATTGATATGATGGAAGTGTATCTGGCTACAGGTGCAAAAATTTCTTCATAATCTATTCCTTCTTCCTAGGAGAAGCCACGAGCCATAAATATTGCTTTATATTTCTCTATGCTACCATCTACAACATGCTTGATCTTGTAGATCCATTTGGAAGTCACAATAGACTTCCCCTCTGGTCTAGGGACAACATCCAAGACATCATTCTTCATGATCAACTGGTACTCCTCGATCATAGAATCCTTCCATTCTTTCTTTTCTACCGATTCTTCATAGTTGGAAGTTTATTTATCAATGATGTCACGCATTAGGGATACATAACCAGAGCATGACCTAATTCTTTTCCTCTCTCTGTGTATCTCTTCTGGAGCCCCATATCTTTGTGCACCTTGGATAGCCTCTCATACCCATGGAGGTTTCCTCTTGTGAGGATTTTTCTCTTGGGGTGGATCTACAGGTTCCTGTGGTTATTCTATTTCTCGATATTCTTCTTGAGTGCATCATTCATGGTTGTGTCTGAAATCTTGGGTACTTTTGCTTCTTCAGAGTCTTCAATTGGTCTCTTTCTAGATTTGTTATAAGCTGAGTCTTTGTCGAATGTTACGTCTCTACTGATGTTGATCTTCTTGATTCCTGGGAAGTATATCCCGTAATATTTCGATCTTTCACTATATCCCACAAATATACCCTTCTTCCCTGAAGAATCTAAATTTGTCCTCTTTTCTTTTGGAATGTGTATGTACACTGGACAACCAAATATTCTGAGATGAATGACTCTTGGTTTCTTGATAGAGAATACTTCTTCAGGTGTTTTGTTCTCAAGTACTCTATGTGGAGCACAGTTCTCTACATACACAACTATTATATCAGCTTTTTCTCATAGATGCATGGGAAGATATTGATCATGAAGCATTTCCCTTGCAGCTTCCATGATCATTCTATTTTTCCTTTCTACAACCCCATTATGTTGTGTATTATATGGAGTGGTCAAATCCCCCTTAATCCCTAAATATCTACATAACCCTTTGAATTCATTTGATGTGAATTCTCCGCCATTATCTGATCGAAAGGTCTTGATCTTCTTTTCAATGTGTTTCTCAATCAAGGCTTTGAATTCCTTGAACTTGCTGAATACTTCATCTTTTTTTATTTAAGAAGTATATCCATGTATTCCTAGAAAAATCATCAATGAAAGAAACATAATATAGATATCCGCTTAATGAACTGGATGACATTGGTCTGCATACATCGGAGTGAATGTTTTCCAAGATTCCTTTTGCCTTGCTTTCACTACTTGGAAATGTCTCCTTTGTGTTCTTTCCTTTCACACATCCTTTGCAAACACCGTCATGTTTTGTTTGTAATTCTGGAAGACCTTCAATAACTTTGCTTGCAAGTGGTAGTGCCCTATAGTGCACATGTGCAAGCCTTCTGTGCCAAAGTTCATTTGGATTTATTGAGTCATGAACCAAGGCTTGTTCTAGTTGTCCCTTTAGATTGTATAATTCTCCCTCTTTCTCTCCAATCATAACTGCATCATCTATGGTTTTTCCCTTTGGCCATGTAAGAACTTGACCATCTACAAATGCAACCCTCATGCCTTTTGCATCCAATGCAGCGATGGAGAGGAGGTTCCTCTTTAGTCCTGGTAAAAACAAGACATCCTTCATATTCATAGACATTCCAGAATATAGCTTGTAGGAGGATTCACCACTACTTTTTATTGGATATTGGTAGTCATCCCCAAGTTTCACCTTGTGGGGTGACTCATGTTATGATAGTTTCAAAAATGATTATTTGAATCTTTTCATATGTTTGGAAGCCCCACTGTCTATAAGCCAAACATTTCTTCCATGTGTGATAGTTCCTATGAGAGCGAAAATCAAAACATATTCTTCATCACTTGAAGAATCATCACTTTCTTGTCTGACTCTCTTGTTGGAAGGTTCATCATCCTCTGCAACATCAACATGATGTATTCTCTTATAGTTCTTCTTCTTGTGTTAGTTTCTTTTGTTTATAGGACAATTTCTAGCATAGTGTCCTATCTCATGACAAGTAAAACATCTGAGTTCAGTTTTTTCGGAGTGAGGATTCTTACCTTTAGAATGATGATAGTCCCCTTTGTTTTTCTTGGACTGTACTGTGAGAGATTTATCTTCACTTCCCATATTTTCTTCTTGGGCTACTATTGGAGCTTCTTTTGGTGAGCATTCCTTCCATAGTCTACTGAAGGTGACTAGCTTTCTTCTAGCATAGATCCCTTGAATGAAAGAGTCCCATGACCTAGGGAGACCATTCAAGGTATTCATCACAATTTATGCATTCTCTACTTCTTCATCCACTGCTTCAAGTTGTTCTTTGATCTGGGAGACACTTGTAAAGTATGAATGTATGGTCTCCACATTTTATATCTTCACACTCTTCAACTGGTTCCTCAAAGTCATCTTCCGGTTTATGTTTGTTCCTTCAAATAGCTTGGTCGGGGCATCAAACATTTCCTTAGGTTTATTTAGGGAGGACACATGTGGTATGAGGTGATCCTTGATTGAATCAGCAATAATCCTTTTAGGCATGACCAATTTATTTTTGTGTAAGGCCTTAGCCTCATCTCCCTCTAGAACTGGAACCTCTTCACTGACGTAAGAGTCCAACTTATTTTCTTCCAGGACCAGGGAGATCCTATACTTCCAAGATCAGAAGTTATCAACTCCCTCAATATTTTCATCAAGCTTGGCGTGCTGATACATCTTAACTGAGAACCTCAAATGGAAATACAAAATATTTTGATCTTACCAATTTGAGAAGCTGAAAACTAGATCTAGAGCTAATCTTCTATAATGTTGGTTTTCTGTTTCCAGGAAAAATTAGGGTTTGAGTTTCTAATTTTTATACCCAACCAAAAACCTTGTTTCTTACCTCTAAACTTTGATTTTGAGGGGGAGATCAATCCTAGCATGGGCTCACTCAAAAATTCCTCTTCAGTGAAAATCCCTAGTTTCCCGATGCAGTGGTACATCAAAAACTGAAAAATGATCAGAATTAAATTCTACTTCAACAGAAAGATGCACCCTTAAATTGAGGTTCATACCAGCCTCCTTTTGCTGATGGATTTTGGAGAGAGACCCAAAAATTAAGAATCCCTAGATTCTACAGCTGCATAGTGTCTTCTTCTTAGGTTGGCTCTGATACCATGTTAGATTTTTATCAATTATTACAGTATGATCTTAGGATCTTATCTGAGAGAATAACATGTACAACAATCAATCACAAGATACAATATACACAAATATTTTCCTCAGGCAAACCATAAAGGAGGAAACCCCTCAACTTCCTTAGAGATAGTGTTTGTGTCACAAACTGTTTCTAAGGCTAGAGAAACATGCCAACACAATCTCAAGAGTAAATTCAATTCAAACTAGGGTTTATGGTTTTGGTTTTAAGTGTTTTGGTCATAAACTTCAAGAGCATGCAGGGAATACATTCATCAGATAAGCAACAACTAAATCAAACACAATCACTGATAAAGATGCATATATATCATAAAAATCTAACCAAAAGCCTGTATTGAAGTTGACACATAATGGACAAGCACAGCTAGAAAACACACATTAACCAGCACTGAAATTGTCAATTAAGAAGCTAAATAAACTCACAGCAAAGCCAACACAGACCAAAAGTAGGGTAAAGAGTCATATATCCATAGTTTCATCAGTAAATGTACAAGAGAGTTACAGCACTTATCTTTGAATAAGCCTGAAAGTATAGTAGCCCACAAACCTCCTGATGCTCCCAGAAAAATTAGAACCCTTACAATGACTTCCTAACTTTCCTAAATAGACATCCTCCAAAATCAGTTAGGTTTCACTTTCTAACTGCTCCCATCGAATTACCAAGGAGGGTAAAGTCAAAAATAGTTTTTACAAAAATTACAAATTGCTAAAAATAGCAAACTCTTAACTAAAACAAACTATTCATCTTAAAAAACAGCTAACTACAAACTACCTCAAAGCTCCTTCGATGCCTCCACAAGAAGAGATATACCATCTAAACTTGAAGACTTCTTCTTTGCCCTTTTATGCTTCTTCTTCAGGTCAGCTAACCTTTGTTGCAATTCTTTATTTTCCTGCTGCAAGTGATCAACAGTGTTCTCCAGCTCTCTAGTGTATCTGTCAGCAACCCTTTTCCTGCTAAGGACTTCTTTAGAAACCTCTGACAGCTCCAAAAAATGCTTATGCATATCCTGCAACTTCTCCACCAGCCCTTTATTAACTTTGAATAACCCATCATTCATTTCTTGCAGGTGCTTCATATGTTCCCTGTATCTCTGAGTGCTTTCCTGTATATTTTCTTCATCAAAGTCTGGGATTTCTGATACAATGTCCTCCTGCATTAAAAACTCTGAAAAATCATCATGAACAACAGATTCTACTAAATATCCTGCTTGCCTGAGAATATCCTGATCCTCTTCATC
>LPNX010044522.1:0-20097 GCA_001517045.1 Pseudotsuga menziesii
GCAACCTGCGCGCAGGTTGTTGCCGAAAGGGCCAACACAGTGGGTCTTTTGTTGGTGCGACGTATAAGCGTTAACCCGGGTCTGCCCATGTGCCCAACAGGACGCTGATCTAGAAAAATGGCAGAATAGACTCTACGAAGTATCATCACGCAGATGCGCGTTTATAAGTAAGTCACTGCGATGGATTGGTGCTGAGATCGCTGAGACTCCATCATATCATGGTTTGACAGACATCCAAGAGTTTCTCGAACAATTTGAGCAACAAACTCCCCCTGAACAGAGGATCGCAGCTATGGACCTTGCAGTTAGAGCCACACCTGCAAGATGGTGGTATGCGCATAAAGAAAACATCGCATCATGGGATAACATCAAAAGACTGATGGCAATCAGATTTTCTGACGACAGAAAATATGGTCAGTGCAAGTACACAGGAGAAACTGACCCTAGGGTACACATTCAGATATGTAAATAGAACTGGTCGGATATTCCAGAGGATGAATGGGTTCACAGATTCATTCATACGTTGGACACAATTCCAAGGAATTGGTATACAGAGACCGAGCTGCGCAAGGGAACAACCACATGGCCGCTTATGACAGACAGCTTCCTACTCACCTTTTCATTTGAATCAGAACATCCAAGTGTTTCCCAGGCCCTAGATATCATCAAGACTAAGATTTTTGAGGATCACACTATCTCAGTACCAGTCCAACCTGAATGGACTATCCAGTTAGAAGAGGCGTTGGAATGCTATAATTTCACATCAGAATCAGAGGAAGCGGATGAGGATCCTCGCAATACCAACATTCCAGAATCAGAAGGCACTCGCGAAGTGGAGGGACCACAGCTAGAGATTCCAGCGATCACCGAGCCCATCAAGATCAAAAAGATTAATATTGGCACAAACGAAGAACCTAAGTTTGCCTCTATTGGAGACTACTGGAATAATGAAAAAGTTGGACAGATCGCAGATCTGCTACATGATTATCAAGACCTATTCCCCACCAAGTTCACAGAGATGAAGGGAATAGTTGGAGACTTGGGAGTCATGAGGATACCACTAAAGGAGGATGCTAGACCAGTTAAGCAGCGTCCATACAGATTGAACCCGCGATACAAAGAAAAGCTAAAGGACAAAATTGATAAAATGCTGACAGCAGGCATCATTGAACCAGTAGAGGAAAGCGAATGGGTTAGCCCTATGGTAGTGCAAGAGAAAAAAACAAAAGGGGACATAAGGATCTCTGTTGATCTGTGAAAACTCAACGATGCATCACTTCATGATCCATTTCCAACACCGTTCACTGACGAAGTATTAGACAACGTGGGAGGACAAGAGGTCTACTCCTTCACTGACGGGTTTTCAGGCTATCACCAGATCAGAATACACCCAGAAGATCGTTCCAAGACTACATTTGCAACAGAATGGGGCTCGTTCCAGTATACGGTAATGCCCTTTGGTCTTAAGAATGCACCAGCTATATTCTCTAGAGTAGTAGTTGCTGTATTTAAAGAATACAATCATAAATTCTTGGAAGTATATTTTGATGATTGGACTGTATTTGGGTTAATCAATAAGCACATAGGCAATCTAAGACTGATGTTAGAAAAATGTAGGCAGTACCAGATCTCTCTAAACTTGAAAAAATGTATATTATGTGCACCATTTGGTATCTTGTTGGGTCACATTGTCTGCAGACAAGGCTTGATGGTAGACCCCGCCAAGATCGCTATCATTGTAAACCTTCCAGCACCTAATTCAGTCAAACAACTGAGGACAGTACTTGGTCATACCGGGTACTACAGAAAGTTCATCAAGGGCTACGCAAAGATTACAGCGCCGATGGAGAAACTGCTAAAAAAAAGATGTAAAATTCCTATGGAACGAGGACTGCCAGCAGAGCCTAGACATACTTAAGGAGAAGATGGTCACAGCACCCATCCTAGTATTCCCGGATTGGACTAAGCCTTTCCATGTACATGTGGATGCATCCGGCATCGCATTAGGAGTCGTCTTAACCCAGCCAGGAGAAGGGGACCTTGACCACCCCATCGCATATTCCAGCAGAAAGTTATCCACAGCAAAAAAAAACTACACCACAACAGAAAGGGAGGGTTTAGCTATGGTATACGCGTTGCAGAAGTTCAGGCACTATCTATTGGGTGCCTCGTTTAAGATGTTTACTGATCATTCCGCATTAAAGTACCTAGTCAATAAACCAGTGTTAGGGGGGAGAATCTGTAGATGGTTACTCCTCTTCCAGGAGTATGATTTTGAAATCATTGTGAAACCAGGCAGACTGAATGCAGGACCAGACCATCTGTCACGGCTAGACTCAGGAGAAGAGCCTAGTAACCTAGAAGACAATCTGCCCGATGCGTAGTTGTTTTCCATACAGATTGCAGATGATTACTATGCTGACATTATTCAATTCCTCACCACAGGAGTAGCACCTAACGACTTTACTAAACAGCAAAAGAAGTAGTTGGTTGTTAAGGCAGCATACTTCACCCTCATTGCAGGATTTCTATACAAGTTAGGTCTGGATGAAGTTCTGCGCAGATGCGTGATGCCACATGAGAAAGACACTATTATCAAAGAGGCTCATTCAGGAACCGCAGGAGGACATTATGCAGGAAAATCGACTGCGCAGAAAATTCTAGACGCAGGCTTGTGGTGGCCTACACTGCATAAAGACACAAAGGACTTCTGCAGATGCTGCGATATCTGCCAAAGGGTAGGAAAACCCTCGCGATGCGATGAAATGCCGCTGCGACCGCAGGTCACGCTACGCGCATTCGAAAAATGGGCTATCGATTTTGTGGGTCCAATCAACCCACCCGGGAAGCGCACAGGTGCGAGATATATCATCACTGGAACAGAGTACCTTACCAGATGGGCAGAGGCCAAGGCAGTAAGAAATTGTGATGCCGCTACAGCTGCACAGTTCCTTTTTGAAAACATCGTCAGCAGGTTTGGATGCCCAGTAATTTTGATGAGTGATCAAGGCACACACTTCTTGAACATCACTATTGAGGCATTGACAGAAGAATTCCAGATTCAGCACTACAAGAGCACTCCCTACCACCCACAAGCTAATGGTACGGTCGAGGCATTCAATAAGATTTTAGAAAATGCTCTTACGAAGATCTGCAATAACCAAAGGAATGACTGGGATCTCAGAGTTAACGCTGTGCTGTGGGCATACAGAACCACATGCAAGAAACTTACGGGACACACACCTTTCAACTTGGTATATGGACAGGAGGCTGTTATGCCTATGGAGTATATTCTTCCTAGCTTAAGAGTCGCTCAGATTACCGGGATGACTGATATAGCCATGGTAGAGGAATGGTTAGCACAGCTGC
The DNA here is from genome assembly GCA_001517045.1 of Pseudotsuga menziesii. Classification (NCBI taxonomy): domain Eukaryota; kingdom Viridiplantae; phylum Streptophyta; class Pinopsida; order Pinales; family Pinaceae; genus Pseudotsuga; species Pseudotsuga menziesii. The sequence goes on from LPNX010044522.1 coordinate 3,370, forward strand.
TTACCTTGGAAGAAGACAGGTTTATCGCCGGATTCCAGCAGACAGTGCAGAAAGCACGAGAAAAAGCCTGGCATGACAGACACATTAAGAATAAGACTTTCCAGATCGGAGACCTAGTGCTCCTATATGACAGCAAATTTTTGAAGTTTCCAGGGAAGTTCAAAACACATTGGCTGGGGCCATATCAGATACAGCAAGTCACAGAAGGAGGTGCTGTTCAACTCAGCCAGCTGAACGGGGAGCTTATTCCCACATGGATTAATGGCAGTAGGCTTAAGCTCTACAGTGCCAACCTCCCCACCTCTCCATCCTAGCATGAACCGTGTACAGAAGTGCAGATGTCCAGTGTAGTTGAAAGGAGGCATCGCACCAGAAACTAGTCTACACCGGCAGACAGCCTAGTCAGGAGAAATCGCACCAGCGCGACGCGATTCAAAAAAAAAAAAAAAAAAAATCATTTGGTTGCGCAGGTGACAAGGAGGTTACATCGCAACAATGTGACGTGTCACCATGCCACGTATCCAGTTTGGCAACTAACAGTGGACCGTCAAGTCACGATCTGACAGGCAGTTAATGAGGAAATGACCGGTATCCCTTACCGTAGATTTGGAGGCAGGCCTCATTAAGTTTCTAGATTTGACAAAATCTTCGACGAGACTGGCGCTGGTACACATACTTCGAGGGAAATTTGATTGGATTTTTGCATTTATTAAGGATCGGGTAACCGGTGTGGTCTTGTCCATGCAATTAATATGACCAACAAGCTCAGTCTAGATGACCGTTGCGTCTGGGACTATCATCCATGACATAAAAAGCAGACATTATTCATCGGAAGGACTACATTTTCACAGAGCCAAACATTGTAGTGTGCAAACTCAGTCTTCCTTGTACAGAGCCCATTCCATTATCAGCTAAAGAGTTTTCCAGATATTGCAGCCATTGCATACCCGCCACCTCACACCGACTGGTTCCTGGCCGAGGATGAACCACTAGACACGCTGCTGAAAAGATTCAAGCGTACTGGCCTGGCAGCTCCCATGACAACACCAGTTAGGAACGTTCAACCGGGTTCTTCACAGACCAGACCACCACAGACGAGGAGCCAGTCTCAACTCCCCAAGGAGTTCAATTTGGGGCAGGACGAAGATATAGTGAATGGCGCAGACTACCTCTTCCCTCGAGTCGAAGGCGCCCCAGAGGTCAAACTCTCCAAGACCGGTAAGCTTGTTGTCCCTATCCCACCAATAGACTCTCGAGTTAAGGAAAATGGCGATCTTGTGGGGTATGCTGCTGCTGTTAAATTCGTAGATTACAACCTAGCAGATGGTAAGACATACCCCCACTTCAAATCAGACCAGTATCTTAGACATGAGAAGAACCTGAGAATAGCAAAAGAGGAATTGGTTCCCATGCCACATGTCCAGATTCTCGAGCCCACCGGTCTGCTCAACCTGTTGAGGTTACCTCATTTTGGATGTAGTGCAGAGGTCAATGCCGTGGTACGTGTCCTACTCTCGTGTCTACATGGGGGTTATCTCTGGCTAGCCCGTCAGGTCGACCTTAACATCGACTTGATCCATCGCATCACCAGGCTGTCTAAAACTGGTAAAATCCCCGACTTACAGATATCAAGGAAGACCAAGGATTCGAAGTTACCACCAGCTTTAGTAAAGAAATACAAGTTACAGAGAGGAGGCAGGGCTTATGATATCACCAGTATCGAGAACGAGACACTCAGATTTACAGCCATCCTGCTGGCGGGAAGATTGCTAACCAAGGTCCGACCGAAGGAAGTTACAGGATCTGTGATTAGCCTGGCTGTACACGTTACGGAGGGAGAACCGTTTAACTGGTCCTTGTTTCTATTAAATATGCTCCAGGAAGATTGTTTGGCAGCCCAAGATCAGGCCAACCACCCTTTCCACTTTTCTTGGTTAATTATTCTATGTGCATTCGTGGGCTGGAAGGAGCCCCCCAATACACAATTTCCGCAGATTCCAGGAGGAGCGCCCAGGGGTTTCCGCTATGCTAGCTTATGGGACACCAACAGCCCAGCAAGGAAACACGTCAATTCGATGGTATTCCATGAATATTATGCACTACTGAAGACAACTATCGCGAAATTACCACGGCTCAGCACAGAGACCGTCGACCTGTATGATAGCAGGCTCAATTTCATGGCAGATAGCCATAGAATCTATCTACGGCCGAAAAGGACAACAAGGGATGATTGGGCTCCTGGCTGGTTCAGGATGACAGCATAGGATGTTGAGAATGTCATCAGAGGCTTTGATAGCCAATGGCAGCGAGAGTATGAAGACACCACACCACTGCCACCAGGTTCTGCGGAGACAGACTCAAGTGAAAAAGGCAAAGACAAAATGGACACCCCAGCAGCAGGAACGGTGGAAGCACCACTACCAGGAGTAAAAAGGAAAACACCAACAGGAGGGCAAACAGAGGTGGCCACTACAAAGAATAAGACAAAACACAAGGCCACAAAGCCACCTTCCCAGGCCACATTAACAGATGAGGATTTCGAACTCATTGCAACAAGGACATCTGACGAACTAAAGGACACATTGGATGCGATGAAGGAATAGCAGCAGAAAATACAGAGCGCAGTCGAAAAGCAACAGCAAGACCTAAAAATAATTACAGAGAAGACTGCCGTGGTGCACATCCCAGCGTCTAAGGCAACCGCTGCAGAAGCATCGACACCGTCGACATCCCGCGAGGAAAGTCTAGCAAAAGATCAACTCAATACTGTGTTGATTCCACCAGGGAGTATCAGATTCCCTGCGACGATGAAGGACCCACCAGTGCAGTTTGACCAGCCCATTGAGGTCAACCTGGTGGAATTCCATACTGAGCAGTTGCAGATGATTGAACAGCAGATAAGCACAGAACTCCAGACCCGAGAGCTCGTGACTTATAAGCAGAATACACAGCTAAAGCAAAAGAATGCAGCACTGGATACCAGCTATCAGAAGAAGGTTGGTGAGCTAGAAGCATATCAGGAAAGGGATCAGGCACTCTCTCAGCTGCTGCAGAACATTGCTTTAGAATTACCCAGCTGTAACATTGAGTTCGCGGAAGATACTTCCCAAAAGCTAAGGAAAGTAGCCGACAGAGCAAAGGCTCTGGAGGATACCGTTGTTAGAATGGACGAAGAAGTGGCTAAGATGAAGGCAGATCACGATGCGCATATCGCTGAGCTTGAGGCTCGCGCATGGGATACCTCCTAGGCAGAACAAAGAGCAAGAATCGAGGCTTTTAGACTCACCGCTGCACAGATGCAGTCCCTCATCAACGAAGCAACATCAGTACTGACTGATGCGATGAGCGCCTGGTCCGAGCTAGATGAGCCACCTCAGCGAGTGGACATCCAGCGGAACATCCAGGTGATAGAGAACACCACGATGGCAATGAAAGAAGAGATGAAGAGCTTAGCAGCTCTTCAGAGGATGAAAAATACAAAGGAGATGAACCAATTACAGCAGGAAGACCAGCAGTTGAGAACAAAGGAGCTGTACATCACCGACCTGCTTCAACCCTTCCAGAAGCAAATCACCGAATTAGTTGACGCCGTGGAGCAAAAGGTGAAGGAGTTCACTACCGTCCGTGAGCAAGCTGATCAAACAGAGGACTCCCATATCAATCAACCCTTGCTTGATTCGACACAAAAGCGTGCCGAGGTGATGAAGAACGAAGTTGCATAACTTCGGGATAAGTTGCAGAAAACTTCGCAGGAGGCGAAGGAGAAGCTACAACAGGAGACACCTACTGGTAGTGGCTCGGGACGAGCCACAAGTAATTGTTAGGGGACTGTTGGAGCAGGATCCCGTAGCTACAGAAGAAGCTGCAAGTTTTGGCGGAAAGAGAGAAGTTTTGGTGGAAAGAGAGAAGTTTTGGCGGAAAGAGAGAAGTTTTGGGTGGAAAGAGGACAGGGCGGAGCTACGATGCTGTAGCACGTTTCCAGCTGGAGAGCAGAGCCGGAAACTATGAATTTTTGGGATAGAAGAGTCAAGAAGGAAACGGTACCTGAGCGGCCGAGAGAAGAAAGCTCACCCACTGCATTGAAGGCAGCGACGGAAGACAGGAGGGCTCAGCGACCCTCATAAAGAAGAAGGAGCAACGAGGCTCAAGCATTGAAGACGAAGGACAGAAAGAGAAGCGGTGCATAGTACCCATGGTCAGTGCCAGGAAGCATGGAAGACTGCAGAGAGCTGTGGTGTGGCGGGAAGTGGCTACCTCAAGGACAGAGAGGACCGACTGTCAGTATTAAGGGTATGGGTTTACTATTGGGACATGCCCACAGTGTTGTAATGGCACGACCTTCGGGCTGCCTATAAAAGCTTGCATTTTTGTATTGTAAAGGGTTGGTTAGATAATCAGTCAGAAAATAGTTGGTCAGTTGATAGCTTTGTAGATTGAGGAATCAGTCAGACAGACTGCGTTGTAACGATCCAGACACATAGTTGTCTGTGAGTCATTCGAGTCTGTATGTAACCATTCACAGAGAGAGAGCAGAGAGGGAAGAGATATAGAGAGAAAGGTAACATAGCGATAAGATCAGAGATCTAGAAGAGACCTCGCGCTGCATTTGTAGTGCAACAAACTGTGCTAACTTCCCTCAAGATATATAATAGAAGCACAGTTTGGTGGACGTAGCTCCCATCCCGGGGGTGAACCACTTTAAATCTGCGTGTTATGTGTTGAATGGATGTGATTGTATTTGTTTATTGTTACTGGTTATTATGCATGTAATGATAGTGGCAGTAGATGAATGTATATATTGTTTCGCTCATGATAATGCAAGAGGATAAAAGATAAGTTGAAGTATTGTAGTAGACTGTTTAAGGACTCTTTTACGTCTGTCACTAATCACCAGTTACTCATAATATACTTCTGAGAAGTAGAGTTTCACCCATCGGCACAATCAACGTTAAGAGCGCCAAGTCATAGTGGTAAGATATCGCAGAGAGGCGGTATCGCATCGGCAGAGGAGCTGCGGTGCGTAAGACTGCGAGCTGAGGGCTTAGCGTTGAGGAAAGGACGGGTGTTCCGCGGTGCGCAGAGATGCGGTAAGGTTGGGAATATTGTGAGTAAGTGGGAGTTGTGTGATGCGGGAGGAAATCATGCGACTTGCGCAGGGTTAAGCATCGCACGGGTAAAAGTGTTGCAAGTAGAAGGGGATGTGCGGTGCGTAGAGCTAGTTGATCTAGTGGCGCGCAGGAGTAAGAGAAAAGAAGTAGGATGCACAAAACCTGGTCCAAGACACTTGAGTCTTGGCCAACCCATTATATTCACTTCGGGTGAGACTTCAGATCGCTTCGCGGTCTGTTGCCGAAAGGGCCAGTGAGTTTTGGGTGTTGTTGATTAATTATAGCAAACCCGGGTCTGCCCATGCAATCAACAATTGTTCCACTCGAAATTTGTAGCTTTATTTAATAGCTTCTCCATTGGTGCAGTCATCGTTTTGTATCCTCTTATGAACTTCTAGTAGTACCATGTGTGACCCAATGTCAGCCTTAGCTATTTTACTGTCATAGGTGTCGGTAAGTCGACAATTACCCCAATATTGGAAGGATCAACCAACATGTTGTCCTTCCATACAATGTGTCCCAATAGAATCCTAAATGGAGCACATAATACACACTTGTTTAGCAAGATATTATGGTGTTGACACCTTATAGAATCAATCGAATATTGATAGTGTGGTCTTTTACCAGGACATAGACAGTTTAATCGTCCATGTACACTGCTACTAATTTTTGAATGAAGCACTTGAATGTAGCAACAACTAGCCTTGAAAAGGTCATAGGTTCTTTCTTGAGACTAGACGACATCACTGTGTACTGAAAAACATCCACATTATATTACAAAAGTGGTTTTGTGTCTATCTTCCTTCGAAAACATCCCCATTCTATTACAAAAGCCGTCCTATCCTCCAACTCCTTCTAGTACTTGGTCAGTACAGGGTGTCGAAAATGGGTCATGGAGACTTGCCTCATTCAACTTCCTTAGATTGACGCAGATCCTAATTTTTTCGGTCATTTTGTCCTTCACAACCATCGAACTGATCCATTCAGATTCTTCGACTAGTTTGATAATGCCAGCATCCATCATCCATTCTAACTCTACTTTAATGCACTCTTTGTATCTTGGATTCAATCTGTATGGTCACTCCTTAACTAGTTTCATGTCAGGTTTAAGCGAAATATTCATTTCACCCAACTCGCCTGAAATACCTTTCATCTTGGAAAAATTGGTCGAGAATAAGTCCTGAAACTCATGTAGCAAATCTATGATTTTCCCCATCGCTGAATCATCCCAGTAATCTCTAATGCTTGCAAACTTCGGTTCCTCTATTGTTCCAATAATAAACTTCTTCAGTTTCAGCGGTTGCTTGAATTTGTCGTCGGACACTTCTGGTGCTATGATGTAACAACTTCCCCCTGATTCTGGAATTTCAACAACTCTCAGATCGTCTTTGTCATCAGGTTGTCCTAACATGTTGTAACATGTCATCATCATTTGTGATGTCATTATCCCCTGTGGTTTTCATTGGTAACTAACTCGGAACTATTTCCAACACTTTGTCGTAGATATTTTGTAGTCTGCTATGGATGAGTGGATTGTCATTCACAAAGCTGAAATTATGACTAAAGCTGACAGTCAGTTCTTTCCATGTTATAGTTTCCCTTTGCAATTCCATCGAAATGTACCACCTCTGTGGTATCTTGTCAAGTGTATGGACGAACATATGGACCCATTCTTCCTTTGGCCTTAGTACCCAAGCGATTCGGGATGCGATCAAATGATCGCTGGGATCATTCCTCCCATCATATTTCTTCCCTTGGTATGATTTGTCTTTTCCAAATCGAACTTCCATCAGTCACTGACATACTTTCCAATTTCCCATCAAATCCTTGTGCGTAGCCCACCATCTTATCATAGTGACCTTCAAAGCTTCTTCCAATGCCAATAGGCACTAAGGCTCTGATACTTTGTATTCGAATTAGCTAATAAAAACTACCAAGTTAGGTAGTCATTCATATGTTGGCAAGTCAATGACTTATGTCGCTACCCATCGCAGCGACTGAGTGACTCGTACACATTTTCTGCTCAAGACTTCATATAATCGGTTCTTCTAGTTCTCTAGTGCATCATTAGAATCCAATGGATCTAGAGATAGCACTTTGCCAACCCAGCTCAATAATGAAGTGAATAATATAGGGACATAAACAGTGCATCTAAAGCTTACTTGGGTGCTTCACAAACTTAATGTCGTAGAGGGGAACCATATCTATGCACTAGAAGTGTTTCTCCTTTACATGGCGATCATGCCATGCCTTATGTCAATCCTTACTTACCTGCTGGTGGAAACCTGTGACTAATCGATCCTCTTCTAGCTATAACAATTGCACCAATATTTCCTCGACTACTTTTTCATTTTTCATGCTGGTTGTTTTTGCTATGCGTAAACTAGGAACGATATATTCGATCGATATCATCGCTTCTTGTCTATAAACTAACTTGAATGGAATTTGTCCCATAAATATTTTACATGTCGTTACGTAAGCCCATAATATCGCAGATATTTTCAAATCCTAGTCGTCATGATTTGCGTTGCATACCTTCGTAAGCGCATTTTCCAATATCATGTTGAACGCCTCGACTGCTCCATTCACTTGTGGGTGATATGGAGTACTTTTCTTGTGTTGAATTTGAAATTCCTAAGTCATCGCTTTAATCATCTGATTGATGAAGTGATCCCCTTGGTCATTTATCAATATCTTGGGACATCCAAATCTAGTGACCATGTTGCCAAACAACTATGCATCAAGTAACCTATCCTTGATGCTACTTGGTTCTTCACCTGACTCTATCTTGGATAGATGGTGGGGTCCTTCATTCAACCTTCCTAGTTTCACAAATATCTCGAAATAAAATTCTTGAAATAGTAGAAACCATTGACAAATATCCCCCCCCCAACACAGGCTTGTTGACTAGGTACTTCAATGTTGAGTGATCTGTAGACATTTTAAAATGTCCTCCTCACAAGTAGTGGCGAAATTTGTGTAATTCATACACCGTCGACAATCCTTATCTTTTTGTCATTTTGTATTTTCTCTCTGTCGTGGACAACTTGTGACTCGCAAACGTAATCAGGTGGTTGATTGCTCCTTCCCCTAGTTGAGCCAAGATTACCCCTAATGCAACTAATGAAGCATCAACATGAACATGGAACTCTTTCATCCAATCCAGAAAAAACTAATATTGTTGTTGCAACCATAATTTTTTTTAGAGTTTTGAGGCTTATCTGGCACTCATCGTTCCACTCGAACTTTGCAGCTTTCTTTAATATCTTCTCCATTGGTTCAGTCATCATTTTGTATCCTCTTATGAACTTCTGGTAGTACCATGTGTGACCCAATGTTGGCCTTAGCTATTTTACTGTCATAGGTGTCGGTAAGTCGACAATTACCCCAATCTTGGAAGGATTGACCAACATGTCATCCTTCCATACAATGTGTCCCAATAGAATCCCAAATGGAGCACAGAATACACACTTCTTTAAGTTTAGCAAAATATTATGGTTTTGACACCTTATAGCATCAATCGAATATTCATAGTGTGGTCTTTTACCAGGACATAAACGGTTTAATCATCCATGTTCCCTGCTACTAATTTGTGAATGAAGCACTTGAACGTAGCAACAACTACCCTTGAAAAGGTCGCAGGTTCTTTCTTGAGACTAGACGACATCACTGTGTACTGAAAAACATCCACATTCTATTACAAAAGTGGTTTTGTGTTTATCTTCCTTCGAAAACATCCCCATTCTATTAGAAAATCCATCCTATCTTGTAACTCCTTCTAGTACTTCATCAGTAAAGGGTTTCGAAAATGGGTCATGGAGACTTGCGTCATTCAACTTCCTTAGATTGACGCAGATCTTAATTTTTTTGGTCGTTTTCTCCTACACAACCATCGTACTGATCCATTCAGATTCTTCGACTAGTTCGATAATGCCAGCATCCATCATCCATTATAACTCTGCTTTAACGTGCTCTTTGTATCTTGGATTTAATCTGTATGGTCGCTCCTTGACTGGTTTCACATCAGGTTTAAGCGAAATCTTCATTTCACCCAACTCACCTGAAATACCTTTCATCTTGGAAAAATTGGTCGAGAATAAGTCCTAAAACTCATGTAGCAGATCTGTGATTTTCCCCATCGCTAAATCATCCCAGTAATATCTAATGCTTGCAAACTTTGGTTCCTCTATTGTTCCAATATTAAACTTCTTCACTTTCAGCGATTGCTTGAATTTGTCGACGGACACTTTTGGTGCTACGATGTCACAGCTTCCCCCTGATTCTGGAATTTCAACAACTCTCAGATCGTCTTTGTCATCAGGTTGTCCTAACATGTTGTAACATGTCATTGTCCCCTATGGTTTCATTGGTAACTAACTCAGAACTGTTTCCAACACTTTGTCGTATATCTCTTGTAGTCTACTATGGATGAGTGGATTGTCATTCACAAAGCTGAAATTATGACTGAAGCTGACAGTCAGTTATTTCCATGTCGTAGTTTCCCTTCACAATTCCATAGAAATGTACCACCTCTATGGTATCTTGTCAAGTGTATGGACGAACACATGGACCCATTCTTCCTTTGGCCTCAGTACCCAAGCGATTTGGGATGCGATCAAATGATCGATGGGATCATTCCTCCCATCATATTTCTTCCCTTGGTATGATTTGTCTTTTCCAAATCAAACTTCCATCAGTTGCTGACATACTTTCCAATTTCCCATCAAATCCTTGTGCATAGCCCACCATCTTATCATAGTGGCATTCAAAGCTTCTTCCAACGCCAATAGGCACTAAGGCTCTGATACTTTGTATTCGAATTAGCTAATAAAAACTACCCAGTTAGGTAGTCATTCATATGTTGGCAAGTCGATGACTTATGTCGCTACCCATTGCAATGAATGAGTGACTCGTACACATTTTCTGATCAAGACTTCATGTAATCGATTCTTCTAGTTCTCTAGTGCATCATTAGAATCCAATGGATATAGAGATAGCACTTCACCAACCCAGCTCTCCATCCATAGTGGGATTGATATAGTCTTCAGAAATATTGTAGGCATTATCCCATCCTCCTACGACTTCATCTTAAATTGGTTCGACATATATTTGTCCTTCCTAGGCATCCATTGGGGAAATGATCCGTATGTCATGATTTTCAAAGGTCATTACCCTTTTCTTGAAATTAATAGCCGCCAAGTTTTCATTTTCCCAACCAATTCCCAACAACGCAGGGTACTAACCTCGTCGACTATCTCGATAATATCAAAGTCGACATATATTTTCAGTCCTTCCACTTCGACAGGTAAACGTGATACTCTACCAATTGGCGATACTCTTCCTTGATTTTCCATTCATAGTTCTACAAGAGACCAAACCAACTACGGTTTCCCCATCATTCCCCATGTTTTCTTTGTTAGGATATTTACATCTGATCCTAGATCCAAAATGACTAAATCCACATCATAGTCATCGATATGGACATCCATCCTCATTTCCCATCCTGTTTTCTTCTTGTGTAATGAATTTAGTGGGTGTTCCTATTTCCCTTCCTCATGTTGATATAAAAAGCTTGTTATTTCTTCTGTAGCGTTTGGATCTTTTGCTAATGTCACACAAATTTCTAGATTTTTTTTTAAAGTACTACCCTTTCTTTAGGGTCCTAACAATTTTGTTGAATCGAAGACTGGTGGCATTTCATATACAAATAACTTACTTGTGTTCATGTTCATCATGTCTCTTGTATTAAAGAAGGATTCATTCTCTGTGTTGACATGAAATTGCACCTTCTTTCGAGCCGCTGGTCGAATATTTATCAGTGGTCCATTGGCTCCTGTCATAGCTCCTCTTCGGGTTACTACTCTGACAATCGATGGTTGAGTTCTCGGTTACGCTGATATTTTCCCTACATTTGGTCCTGAACCTTGGTTATCAATTGTGTTTTGGTTCTGTTGTGGTTGTGTGTTGGGTTGTAGGGAAGACTCAGGTTTTATACCATTAAATTCACACCAACAAAAGACCCACAGTGTTGGCCCTTTCAACAACAGCCTGTGAACAGGTTGCAGTCTCACCTGAAATAGCTATGGGGTGCCGCAGAATCAGGTTTTTTCAAGAAGAAGAGGGACATTACTGTACCTTTAGCCTTTTAAAAACTTATAAATGTACAACACAGAGCTTCGACAATTACTTATATAACTTTGCAGTTAGAGAAACAAACAGTGACTTGCTTAACCCTTTACTGGGAATTCGCAGCAAAGTTAGTATGTTGCAGTGATCTTATTTATCAGTTATTTACTTATCAATGCATAAAAGAACATAACAGAAACAACACAAAAGAACCACGACACAAGATATAACGTGGTTCACCCCCAGTGTAGGGGCTACGTCCACAGAACTGTGTTTTATTCAACTCTTTACAAAAACCATAGTTCTGATCTGCGCACTCAGCTGTAGATCCCTTCAAGTTCTCAAAACCACGCACACAGCTACAAGCCTCTTCGCACACAACTGTAGATCTTTCCTTAGCACAAAAACCCTCTGCGCACACAGCTGCAGACTCATCCACGCACACAGCTGGGACTTAACCTTCTTACAAAACTAGGCCTTACTTCACATCAATTGATTTTACATCAAAATCTCTAACCTAACTTATTTATAAGAGTGTTTATTTATACAATGCACTTATTACAAAACCATGGGCTTAAATCATGGGCACCCCGAACCCAAAACCCTGGACTTAAACCATGGGTTTATTACAAAAAGAAGGCTTTGACTTAACCCCGACACCCCTAAGACTATTTTGAGTCGTAACTCTGCTTACAAACTCCACAAAAACCGTGGAGTTACCAAAACTAAGAACCGTTAAGATGCGCGCACCAACAGGCCCCTAAAACTCACCAGTGGCCCATCCCGGGACACTCTGCTGCTTTTCTGGTGGTAGAACTTTGCCGGCGAAGATGGTGAACTGCTTGTTGAGGCCTCGCATGATATTGTCGGCTGCTTGCTCCTTCTCCACCAACTCCTGCAATGCTACTGCTGATGCTTCGTTGGCCTTTTCTTATGCAAATGCATCTGTGAGGACCCTGCAGCAAACAAGTAATCAAATACACGATATAGCAGCAGAACTCAAAATCACTTTTATATTAATCGCAGGCCACTTCGAGGGGGCAACCTCCTTTGAGCAAGCTCAATACAAAATAACTTCACGGTGCCTTCCTTGGCCTCAACACACACTTATATACTAAAAATAGGCACCAATACTATGGGTCAAAACCATGGGCCAATATAAACTATGGATCAACAAATAATACAGGTGGCTTACAAAGCATATGCGCCTCACAACAATAACACAAACTATGGATCAACAATTACTATGGGATGACTTACAAAGCATATGCGTCCAACAACAATATACTAACATAGTAAAGAGAAGGATTGACATTGGTTCCTATTTGTCCTCAAAGCTTTAGATGTGGAAATTGTCGCTAAATTTGAAGGAGTGGTTCCCACGTAGCATCCTCGGGCTGCATTCCGTGCCATTGAATTAATACCTCTGTGATAGAGGACAACCTCCGGCTCCAAAAAGATGGATCCTTAATTATCCAGTTCTGGTAAAATAGTGTGGCCTTTGATGTTGGTGCCAAGAACTTTCTCCGGACAAGAGACATGAAATACTGGATGAATGCGGGAAGAAGGCGGAAGTTCCAATTTATAAGCAACAGACCTAATCTTCTGAAGAATCCGATATGGCCCATAGAACTTTGGAGCGAGCTTATGATGCCCTTTGAGTTTTAGTGAGGATTCCTTGTAAGGCTGGAGATGAAGAAAAACCATATCACCGACTTCAAAAGTGCGCTCAGAACGGTGTTGATCAGCTTATTGCTTCATGCGATTTCTTGCCATGTGAAGGTTTTCGCGCAAAATGCGAAGAACCTCATCGCGGTTTCGAAGGACCGCATCAACTGCCTAAACTGGAGAACTGCTGGGGGTGTAAGGAAGAAGAACTGGCGGTGCCTGACCATAAACTGCTTCATATGGAGTCATTTTAGAGGCAGTGTGGTAAGAGGTATTGTACCACCATTCAGCGAGTGGGAGCCACTTTACCCACTGATGTTGTTGCTCAGAGGAGAAGCAATGAAGAGAAGTTTCCAAGCATTTATTGATAATTTCAATCTGACCATCCATTTGGGGGTGATAACCTAAACTCATCTTCAGTTTGGTGCCAGTGTGGTGAAAGAGTTCTATCCAAAAATGACTGGTGAAAGTCGCATCACGATCTGAGACAATGGAAGAAGGCATTCCATGAAGATGAAAGATCTGGTCCAGGAAAATTTGAGCAACGGAAGAGGCTATATAGGGATGGCTGAGAGCACAAAAATGACTATATTTGGAGAAGCGATCAACCAAAACCAAAATCACAGTCTTCCCGCCAGATTTAGGGAGCCCGTCAATGAAATCCATAGACATATCTGTCCATATCCGAGTAGGTATGGGAAAGGGCTCGAGCAATCCTGAAAGGGGTGTTGTTTCACCCTTATTGCGCTTGCAGGTATCACATTCAGCCACCATATGTTGAATTTTCCTTTTCATGCCCTGCCAAAAGAAGTTGCACCGTGCCCATTCATACGTTTTGAGAAAACTAGAGTGCCCCGCTGACGAAGAAGCATGGAGTTCATAGAAGATAGCTTGTTGAAGAGTTGTGTTCTGGGAAAGCACCAGACGACCCTTGTATCTCAGTGAAGCACCATCCCAAGAGTAATGTGGGACAGCAAAATGGTTGTTGCCCAAGCATTGGATGATGTGAGATAATGAAGAGTCATTGACATAACCCTGTTGAACCGATTGCAACCAATTTGGAACAGGCATAGAAATAGTGGAAAGAGAACCTTGGTCATCAAATGTGCGAGAAAGCGCATCCGCCACAATATTTTCCTTACCCTTCTTATAAGTGACCTCATAGTCATAACCCATGATTTTTCTAACCCATTTCTGTTGTAATGGGGAGGATACACGCTGTTCTAGGAAATATTTCAGACTCTGGTGATCAGTCTTGATGCAGAAATGATTCCCTAAGAGGTAGGGTCGCCACTTTTGTACTGCATGCAAAATAGCCATCATTTCCTTCTCATATGTAGAGGTAGCTAAATTATTACCGGAAAGGGCTTTGCTGGTGAACGCAATGGGGTGGTCATCTTGAAGGAGAACAACACCAAGTCCATTGCCGTAAGCATCACTCTCAATAGTGAAGGGCTTGGAAAAATCGAGCATAGCTAGAACAGGTGTAGTACACATAGCTTGTTTCAGCTTGTCAAATGCACACTCAGTAACATGTGTCCATGTAAAAGCATCCTTTTTCAATAGAGCAGTTAATAGAGCTGCAAGCTTCCCATAATCCTTGACAAACTTGCGGTAGTATCCAGTCAACCCCAAAAAACCACGAAGGCTCTTGAGTGTCTTAGGAGGTGGCCAATTGTTCATGGCAGTGATTTTGGCAGGATCCACACGAACCCCTTGTGCTGAGATAATGTGCCCGAGATACTCAACTTCCTTTTGGCCAAAAACACATTTAGACTTTTTGGCATGGAGATGATGATCAGAGAAAAGTTGCATTACAAGAGCCAGATGCTGGATATGTTCAGCTCATGTTTTACTGTAGATGAGGATATCATCAAAAAATACCATAATGAATTTCTGCAAATAGGGTCGAAATATTTTATTCATCAAGGCCTGGAATGTGAAAGGAGCATTAGTGAGACCAAAGGGCATGACCAAAAACTCATAGTGGCCATCATGTGTGCGGAAAGCTGTTTTAGGGATATCATCCTCATGAACCCGAATTTGATGATACCCAAAGCGAAGATCCAACTTGGAGAAAAATTGAGCACCATGAAGCTCATCAAGAAGCTCATCAACAATAGGAATTGGAAACTTATCCTTGAGGGTGAGGTGATTAAGTGCTCGGAAGTCAATGCAGAGGCACCATGACCCATCTTTTTTGCGGACAAGAAGAACTGGTGAAGAAAAGGAACTTGTGGTTGGGCAAATAATACCTTGCTTCAGTAAGTCCCTAACGAGGAGTTCAATCTATGTTTTTTGGTGAAATGGGTAGTGATAGGGCCTAATGTTGGGAGGAATGCTGCCAGGAAGGAGCTGAATACGATGGTCCTCTGGTCGTGAAGGTGGAAGTCCCACTGGTTCAGCAAAAACTCCTGTATATCGATCCAGAATTTGTTGGAGATCCAAAGGAATAGTGGGGGCCGTTGATGGTTGCATTTGATTGGAATGGAGCTGAGCGATGACACCATGGGAACTCTTCTTAAGAATTTTTTCCATGCGATATGAACTGATGATGCTGAGAGACCCTGGTTGTAATCCTTTCAATGTGTGTTTGTGTCCATCGGGGGAGAACTGCATCCAAAGTTCAACAAAATCACATAATATGGGGCCAAGTGTGCGCAGCCATTGAGCACCCAAAACCACATCACATCCACCTAAGGTCAAGGCAAACATGTCAGAGCGGAGGTTATAATCTCCCATAGAGATATGCACATTACGACACTTCCCTTTGCAAGGTAAGGTGCCCCCATTGGCAACCATGAATTCAAAGTTGGAGCAAGGATGGATAAAACAATAAGCTTGTTTGGTGATCTGAGGGTCAATGAAATTATGAGTGCTAGCAGAATCAATGCGTATTGTAAGAGGAAGCTTCTTGAAGTAACCGCGTACCCGCATTGTTTGGGGGGCAGTGACT
This sequence comes from Pseudotsuga menziesii, assembly GCA_001517045.1. Taxonomy (NCBI): domain Eukaryota; kingdom Viridiplantae; phylum Streptophyta; class Pinopsida; order Pinales; family Pinaceae; genus Pseudotsuga; species Pseudotsuga menziesii. The sequence goes on from LPNX010044522.1 coordinate 19,228, forward strand.
CCAACTAAAGCATGGAGGGATATCTCGGGCTGTTCGTCCTGAGATGGAGGGTCAGTAGGCGGCTCCTGAGTGTCGACCGGAGCATCCATTGTATCGAAAACTTCTTCACCACTTTCAGAGGCAGGTGGAGAATCCACATCCAAGAGATAGAGATTTTGTTGAACACATCGATGTCTCTGACTAAATTTCTCATCACAATTATAACAAATCCCTTTTTCTCTGTGTGCCTGCATCTCTGTTGCAGACAAATGCTTGATTGGAGGTGAGCGAGGAGCTGGCGAAATGGGAGGTCGTTGAGAACCCATATTTCGGAAGGGAACAAAAGAGGTTTTGGAGCATTGTTGGGCTGCCATCTTGTCTTCTGCCAACTTAGCCAACCCCAGGGCTTCCATCATTGTGTTGGGACTGAACATTTTGACCTCAGAGCGAATTGCATCCTTTAGACCACTGATAAAACAACTGCGGTAGAAGTCATTAGGTAATCCTTCAGTGTGATTAGCTAGTTTCTCAAATTCAGTTAGATACTCTTTCACAGTGCCAATTTGATGAAGTTTAGTGAGAGCTCCTGTGAAGTCATCAAAAGCACTAGGACCAAATCATTTCAAAAGGAGCTGGAAAAAATTAGGCCATTTTGGCTCTTCATGAGCTTTGATGTACCAACGATACCATTGAAGAGCTTCCTGTTCCAAATGAAAGGAGGAAAGTGGAACTTGGTGGACATCAAAAGTATTATGAAGGCTGAAATACTATTTTTCACAATAGATCCATCCAGTCGGATCAGTACCATTGAAGCGAGGAAAATCTAGCTTCGGACCGCGAAAATTGTTGGAAGAAGAGAACCCATTGGTTGATGAAGACTCGGACTGTCGT
>LPNX010044522.1:20404-37816 GCA_001517045.1 Pseudotsuga menziesii
ATCAAAGGAGTTATCGCAAACCCTAAAAATAGACAAATGTGGGATTTCAGGTTTTGGGAAGTGAAATTTGGGATAGGGTCTTCAGGAATGAAATATGCAAAATGGAATTGCAAAGGTGTCAGTGAAATTTCAGGGAAAACAGAGTTGAAACCAAGGAGATATGGCTGAAAAACAGAATTTTATACCTTTTTTTTCTTCTTTTTTTCTTTTTTTTTAGGAAGGGATCTGTAACGGCGCGAAAGTGATCGGAAACAGTGGAATCTGCAATGGCGCGGAAGTGATCGGCAATAGATGGATCTGCAACGATGTGGAATTGACCGGAAACAGTTCTGGACAAAGGAAATCTGCGATTGTGCAATTGAAAATAGATATGGACCCCAGGTATGTGCGGCTTCCTATCGGTTCAAGGGATTCACTCGGCCACCATTGCTGTCTGACGGCTTGCGTATTGGGGCAGTACCCCTCACTCCACGGCTCAGGTAAAACTGATAACCACTTGGCCACAAATGACAGCTCTTGGTTTACCTCACGAGTGGGAACTAGTTAATCAGGTAGGGTTCGTTGTCCTTTTCGCTGGCAAGTCCTCTCAATGGGCAAGCTACTTCAGGGTTCCTGTGGTACTCCTCACAATGAGTTTTAGGGCTTATGCCCAAGTACTTCCCACAGTTAAGCGGATAGGGATTATTCCCATATCCGAACCTGCAACAGAAGTGAAAAAAAAAATTGGGCACAAATTTCACCCAACGAGCCCAATAAAGCGCTCTGATACCAGATGTGAGGACCCTGCAGCAAATAAGTAATCAAATACACGATATAGCAGCAGAACTCAAAATCACTTTTATATTAATCGCAGGCCACTTCAAGGGGGCAACCTCCTTTGAGCAAGCTCAATACAAAATAACTTCACGGTGCCTTCCTTGGCCTCAACACACACTTATATACTAAAAATAGGCGCCAATACTATGGGTCAAAACCATGGGCCAATATAAAATATGGATCAACAAATACTACGGGCGGCTTACAAAACATATGCGCCTCACAACAATAACACAAACTATGGATCAACAATTACTATGGGGCGACTTACAAAGCATATGCATCCAACAACAATATACTAACGTAGTAAAGAGAAGGATTGACATGGGTTCCTAACAAAATCATATTCCTTTAGAACTTCGAGCTGGCTGTCCACAGCAGTACTCAAATCTAGAGCCTCGCTGACAAGTGGCTGCATAGAATTTTCCAACACTGTTGCTTTTTCTCTGTATGACTCAATTTCCTGCTGGATTTCATTACTTCACTTTACCTTGAGAATTTTCTGTATAGGATGCAGAGTCTTAATTTCTACTTTTATGGCATCCAGCTCTATATGTCACTACTTGATGGTTTCTTGCAGCTGGGCTACTTCTGGATGTTCCTGCAGGGTTGTCCAGGCCTCGACACTGTCTTCTAGCAGCTTTGCTGCACTGCTCACAATATCTGAGATTTTCGCTGCTGAGGCCTGAATGTCTGCGCAGCGCTGCTCTCTGACCTCTGGGAGGCTCTCCAGGATGATGCAAAGTTGAAGCTCCGCAATCTAAGCCTCGTGTTCTGCTTTGAGCTTTTCTATTTCACTATGAGACTGCTGGGCGTAGGCTTTCAGCTTGGCAATTCTTTGCTCTGGTTCTTCTACATCCTGAATGTCAAAATCAGGAAGACTTCGACATGCCTCCTCCAATATTCATGCCACTATGACTTGCTTATGTTCTGCGTCGCTCTTCCTCTGCTCTAATTCCTCTAACTGTGCTGCAAGGCTATCGTTCTGCTTCATGGTATTTTCCAATTGTATTTGTGAGTAGTGATCTTGTGCTTGGATTTCTTTCGCAATAGCTTACTGGAAAAGATGTAATTCCATCATGGACATCTTGGTGTAATCTATTCCAACTATCATGTTCATCTCTGCGCGAGATGCGGCATCAGTTATGATGAGTGCTACACTTGATACTTGTCCCCGGTTTTCTCTAACAAGCCATTGTATTGTGTCTATCTGCGCAGTTACTGGGGCACTGTTTGCTGCAGGGCCAGTTGTTGATTTTACGGCTAACTCTTTCAGCTCCGAGATGTGCTTTGCTACACCGGTAATTGCATTAAGATGCGTAGCTGTGAACTATGACCATTTCTTGGCGAGAAATTCTATGGACTTCGACAGAGCTTGATCAAGCTCCTCACTTGTCAGGCTGGGCTCGTCGTCGATATTCTTGTCCTTTGACGCCTTCACTTTCTTTCGGGGCTGGGGTTTGTTCACCTCCTCTGGCTCTGGCGTCTTGCACTTGTCTGGCTGATTAGGGTCTGAAACAGTTTTGACCGAATCCTCTTCCTCTTCTTCATCTCCACCATCTCCACCCTGGTCGTCTCCATCTTGCTGTGACTCACTCTGGTCTTCGCTGTCCTCTGTTGGGTCTTGCTGCTGCGTCTAACTGGGGCCTGCACCCACATTGGTAACTGGGGGAACTAGAATGGTGGCTTTTTTTCCTGTATCCTTCAACCATTCAGCCGGCCACTGCTTAACGACCGTGAGGATTTCTTCTTTGGTTACTACATATGGTAACTTAAACCATTGATGCTTTTGATATGTGCATGCCTGGATGAAAATATGATGCATGTCTATGCTAAAGTTGGACGCTCCATTATACTGAGAGAATAGCTCATTGCTGAGCTGTGGCGTCGTTAGAATCTCATAGTAAATGTTCATTGAATAACAGGCGAACACACAGTTCGACATTTGCTGGGATGTTTTGTCCTGCGACACCCAGAGAGATGCATATCTTACTGCACCAGGCATCGTCTATGGGATGTCGACAAACTGCGCCTCGGTGGGCTCTCTCCATCTTACTAATGAAATAAGGACCATCAACCATGAATAGTGAAAGGGTCTACCTTTATCCTACGCGTCGTGGGCATCTTCAAGGAATTCCTTCGCAATGTACGCTGCCCAGTTGTAAATGTATCCTTCAGCACAGTTTACAGCAATACTGATAACGGGGGCAAGTACTTCATTCGGTCTGCACTTCTGGATTATCTTGGATGCTAAGAGCTCTGCAGCGAAGCAGATGTTATGTTGTTGAATTGTCGAGGTCTGATACCCTCGCTTCCCTTTCGTCAAGCCGAAACGATCCTTCATGCTCTGTGCTAATTTCACATCGTCGTGCTTTGACGGGAATTCAATCCCAGGATCGGGCCCTTCCTTCGGCAAGCCTGTGATCTTGTGAATGAGTTCTCCATTAATGACAACTTTCTGGTTGCTGATCCAGAGGTGTCCATCATGCACCAGTGCCAATAATTGCTTGACCACCACGGTCACATGCATGCCGTGACCAAAATGGGGAACATCAAGAATCTTCAATAGACCAACTTTATCCAAGCCAGCAGCCCACTGTTTTACTTCCAGTATCGTCGCTCTAGTCTCCAAGTAGCGGACAGAGTGCAAGTATGTCCCAGGTGCAAACTGCGGAAATTTCCCCTGATTGTTCGTGTCGTGGTCTGCATACCTAAGCCGGTCTATTTTCCCTGTCATGGTCCCGACCAGCTGCACACCCGGTGGCAACAAAGGGGTGCGTAACGTAAACTTCTTTGTCCGCTGAGGTAGGTGGACTCCTGGTCGAATAGGATGGAGATATGGTGGCCGCTACGGTGTAATGTTCTCGTCTCCCTCAGCTGGGACCTCTGCTGAACCGGACGGATTCATGTCGGGATCCTCCGGTGTTTTCCTTGATTGCTTGTGTCAATCTTCGTTCCACTTAGAACGAACTTCAGGCTTAAAATTTTTCCTCGCAGATCATGTTTGCATCTGCTAAGTCGGTGCTGGGGGAGTTTCCTCACAGGGTGCAGGGGTAGGTGGGTGGCTGAAAATATCCGGAAGACCTCCCTGTTCAAATTCTCTCACTAAATCCTGAAGCTCACAATCAGTTATCATGGGCTCAATTGTAAAACTCAAGGAAATGCGTAATGCGATTTCCCCGAACCTGGGTGTCTTCTTATACAATCCATCAATCAATTATGCCATAACTGTGCATTGAAGACACCAAATCAGGTGGATATCTTGTCCCCATGGTGCTATATTTCCTCGTATCTCATTAGTACAGGCAATGAATGCAGTAAACGTACCGACGCCGCCAATTCTGGTTTTTTCCAACGACCGATTTTTAGGCTTCGCCATATTTTTCGTCTTCGACACAACCCCTTCTACAGCTTCGTCACAATAAGGATGATCAACACAACATTGACCTTCGACACATCCTGGCAAAATCTGCGACAAAGCTGCGAGCTTCCGTCCATTAGCTTTTTGTTCCTTCCAACCAGGTTGGTACTCGGCTATTTTTTTGTCATCAAAGACTTTAGTATGGATCAGCCTAACCGCTGCGTCCAAAGCAGGAAAAACTTCATTAATAGAAAATGTCAGTAGAAAACTATCAACAAGAGGATCCCAACTTATAGTATCCTCATGAAGCTCAGCCTCCACATACCAATTCTTTGCTATAGGTTATAGAGTATGCACAAACCTATGGACCCACTCTTCGCCAGGTACCTGCTTCCATGCTTCGTAACACTGCTCCAAATGTTCCTGAGGACTATTCTGACCATTAAACCTGCTTCGCACTTCCTAGGGCTGATCATTGAATCTTAGGCAAAGGAACTTCTGGCAAGATTCCCAACTGTGGATATACTTTTTATGGCCATTCCACCATCTAGTTGCTGTGGCTTTGAATGCTGAATCTAGGGTCTGCATTTTCTAGGAATATGGTACTTGTTCTGAAAACTGTACAATAAATTCTCCTGGATCTATCAAACCATCAAAGGTAGGAAAAACTCTTGTCTATGCGCTAAGCCATCTGACAGACTTGGTAATTCTTGCACACCGATGTTCATGTAGCTCGTATAGTCGATTCTGCCAACTCTCTAGATCGTCGTCTAAATCAGACATACAGGAGCTATCACACTGCCAATCCATTATGCCTTCAGCAGTGGGTTCAACATAATCTTCTTCCTTAGCTGTGATGTTGTAGATGTGATCCAGAATATCCTGATCTTCCTCTCTGACTGGCTCTGTATACCTTTCTCCTTGAGAAGGATCCAACGGCACTATGACTCTCAAACCCTTTCCTTCAAAAGTCATCTGTCTCTTTTTAAGATTGATAACTGCATCATTACTTATTTCCCACTCAACTCCTAGCAAGGCTGGATAGGGGTTGCTATCATCAATTATCTCGATAAATTTGAAGTCTGCTAGGGTACTGACTCCATCTATATCCACTGGTACACTAGGGAATCTTCCTAGGAGCATAATCCTCTACTGATTGGCTAATCTCAACTGTATAGGGGACCAATCAAGGGTAGGTTTTCCCATTTGTTCCCAAGTCTGCTTAGTTAAAATATTGACTTTTGATCCCAGATCTAAGATGACATCCTTCATGTCATACTCTCCTATCTGAGCATGCAATCTCATTTCTCTTCCCGTTCTTCTAACTCTACTAACAGTTTTTTTCTTACCAGAGCTTCGCTGAGGTTCACAAGACTGGATGACTTTCTGTAATTCATTGAGAGCATTCTGATTTCTTAACAACTTGATGCAACTCTGTAGAAATGATGACAGAGTACTTACTTTACCGTGTGAAACTTCTTAGAGTTGTGGTTGCTGTCGCTGCTGCTGCTTGGGTGCTATTGACGGTCCTGGATCAGCAAAGTCTTGTCTCGCGTCCATAAAAGTTTCTTTTTCTCGTCGAACATCGAATGTTGGAACCTTCTTTGGGGCCTTGCAAACCCAAGCTTCGTCAAGCTGTTTCTCTTTACTCGGCATGTCTGTCGTAGCTCCACTCCTTGTAACAACATTAATGGCTGGGACCGATCTTTTTTCTACAGCAATCAGCTGAACATTCTGACTAGGTTTGTTGTTTCTTTCTTGGATCTTAGCTATCAGCTGTGGGCACTGCTCAATGACATGATCCACTGCTCTGCAATATCTACATGTCATAGTGGGATTTTGATAGTCTCGAGCTAGATTTCCTGCCTGATTGCAGTTATAGCAGATAACTTGGCCTCGGCCTCTTCCAGGCATACCACGACTGAGACCTCTGAAACTACCTCAACCACCACGATAACCATACCCATCATTTCCTTGTGCATCAGGGTGGACCCTATAAGTATCGTAGGTTCGCTCTCTCATGAGGTCGAAGCTGCGACGTTCATCTTCATTGTGGCCAACTAACTTACAAAACTTGCAGTATGGATTTTTAGGCACTTGGACATACCTCTGTAATAGATAACAATCTTTGGGTCGGTGCTGGCCAGTTGTTCGACAAATCTCACAATATAGAATAGTAGGGTTCAGCGGGTTTGGTGCACCAGTATTCAAATAGTTTCTCAACGCCGGACACTGTTCTTTTTCATGGCCCTCTGTCCGACATCACGTACACCACACATCTTCGCGAATGAATTTCCCCTTCTTCATGTCACAGAGCTCTAAAGCCATCTCCGCCAGTTGTGCTTGTATCTGAGCTATGCCAGAGTTATCTCTGACAGGGGTTGTTTCAAGCTTCATGGCAATATCCAGAGCCTCTTGCTGATCAGCAACCTTCTGTTGCATGAGTGGACCTCTGATGTGAGGTAATAAAGCCGCAATGAACCACTCCTTATGTTGTTCCGGTCCAATCATAAAGCTAACTTGATCTAGCAGAACTTTGAATCTCTTATCAAAGTCCCAAACAGATTCACCTCGTTGCTGTTGAATCTCCTTCAATTCGGTTATGCATTGTGACTCTGATTTAGGCTTTTTGAACTCTCTGATCAGCGTTGCTTTAATGTCAGCCAAGATAGGAGTCTGAGTGCTAGAGAACTTCATAAACCAAGTCAAAGCTCGGTCTCTGAAGGAAGTAATCAACTGCGCTCTTCTTACATCTTGGTCCATAATGTTCTTTGCGGTCCACACAGCTTCGCATAAAAACCAGAACTGTTTTTGATCCTCTGATCCAGTGCCTTTAAAAACTGGAAGTTTGATGTCATCGTTCACATGGGTCATCTTGGATTTGGGGGGGGGAGAACTTGTTGGGGAAGACTGACCTGCGACAAGGATACTGGGGCTAGGGTTACTTTCAGACTGCGACTGGTTCTCTGGGATAACAGGTCTTCGCTGCGGGGTTATAGGAGGGTTTCTAACAGAAGGGGATTTCTGCGGACTCAGAGTCTTCTGGGCTTAAAGGGGTATACTCAATGTTCTGGCCGAGGAGAAAGGACCCAATATCTCTCTTGTACCTTTTGCCACTTTGCAGCAAACCACTTTGCTCGTCGAAGTCACTTCCAATCATAGGTTAGCAATAATAGATCTAACAATCTGATTCTATAAGCAATATTCCTTTTTCATCCAATAGCATTTTAATATTCAAACTAAATGATTTCAAGTACTTACCCCTTGGTCCTTTGAAAAATAGTTGTTTGGCTTCGCTAAAGGAATACTTGTGTCGATGGCGAACTCCGTCACAAATGCTTCGATAGTTCGCGTAGTCCAGAAATCAACAGCTCACGAGATCGCATTGTTCACCCTTTTCAAGATAGTGATTCTTGCTGGGGTCCAGGGAGGAAACTGATCTTCTTGGAAGTTCATCCTTCTCTCTGCCAACCTGGATAACCACTGGTGCAATTCTATGTGTATACTACCAACGAAAATTTCATAAACATCAGAAAAGATGTACCTTTGCAAAAAGTCGTTCGAGCTACGATGAGGATCCTTATTTTCTTGCTTTGCAAACTTCAAATAGGTCTCTTCAAACCAGTCACCAATTTCTTTCACAGAGGGTCTCCAGAACATAGCCCTCGAGGTACGATGTAGATCCCTCTTCAACAGATACTGAGTTCAACTGGAAACGGAACCACTTTGTTGGGCTGTAGGGTAGACCCGGGTTTTACACCATTAACTTCGCACCAACAAAAGACCCATAGTGTTGGCCCTTTCAGCAACAGTCTGTGAACAGGCTGCAGTCTCACCCGAAACAGCTATGGGGTGCTGCAGAAGAGGGACATTACTGTACCTTTAGCCTTTTAAGAACTTATAAACATACAACACAGAGCTTCAACAATTACTTATATAACTTCGCAGTTAGATAAACAAATAGTGACTTGCTTAACCCTTTACTGGGAATTCGCAGCGAAGTTAGTATGTTGCAGTGATTTTATTTATCAGTTATTTACTTATCAATGCATAAAAGAACATAACAGAAACAACACAAAAGAACCACGGCACAAGATATAATGTGGTTCACCCCCAGTGTAGAGGATACGTCCACAGAACTGTGTTTTATTCAACTCTTTACAAAAACCACAGTTCTGATCTGTGCACTCAACTGCAGATCCCTTCAAGTTCTCAAAGCCGCGCACACAGCTGCAGGCCTCTGCACACACAGCTATAGATCTTTCCTTAGCACAAAAACCCTCTGCGCACACAGCTGCAGAGTCGTCCACGCACACAGCTGGGACTTAACCTTCTTACAAAACTAGGCCTTACTTCGCATCAATTCATTTTACATCAAAAACCCTAACCTGACTTATTTACAAGAGTGCTTATTTATACAATGCACTTATTACAAAACCATGGGCTTAAACCATGGGCACCCCGAACCCAAAACCCTGGACTTAAATCATGGGTTTATTACAAAAAGAAGTCTTTGACTTAACCCCAACACCCCTAAGACTATTTTGAGTCGTAACTCCGCTTACAAACTCCACAAAAACCACGGAGTTACCAAAACTAAGAACCATTAAGGTGCGCACCCCAACATTGTGGTTCATTCTTTGCTTGCCACTTTGTGGTCAATTGTGGGCATTCCTCGATGGTATGGTCTGTGGCGCTACAATAAGTACACTGAGACTGTAGATTCATACAGTCCCTCTGATAATGTCCCAATACTCTACAATTATAGCATGTTATTGGTCCATGGCCTCGTCCCATAGCTCTTCCACGACCAAAGCATCCATTACAACCTTCGCGGAATCCTCTCTATTGCTGGTATGGTTGATGGTTGAACTAGTTCTCTTGATTAGGCTGCGACTAAGTATACTGCAGTTATGTCTAGTTATACTGTGGTTGAGTATACTACTATTGCACCTATTGATACTGTGGTTTTAGTTGGTTATACTACGTGTTGTCGCCTTTCACTCACCCAGGGGGGAACGTGGAAGAAATCTTCAAGCCACTCAGTGTGTCATTGGGGGCAAGTCTCAAGTCAAGGTTATCACCTTGTTCTTTACTCCTCCATTTAGGCAAACTCCTAACGAAGCCAAGGGGGGTAGACCCTACAAGTTACTAAGTCTGGTTACTTAGATGATCATGGTATTAAATGAGTAAGTTTTTTAGGAGTTTTGATAATGAATTCGACACAAGATATTTGTAAGATTTGTTATACCACAACAGCATAGAAATCAAAACTTGATAAGCAGTAATGTAGAAACACAGTGATCATATCAAATAGATTAGTGTCAATAATGGAGTCCACAAATGAGATTGTTGTTGAAATACAAATGAGTGTTGCAAGTGCTCTTGGTCAAATTTTAAGTTAATGTATGATGAGTTGATTAAATTAGGCGAGGAGACTCCAAATATACCTAGGGGGTACTTGGAGTATGTCCAAAAATAACAACCGCTACGACTACCCGCAAGGAATGTGTGGGCTGAATGGAGTCTCTTGGACTGTGTTCATAATACACCCGTTAGGGTGTAACAGAAATCTGTGCATCGAGGTCACTATTGAATAGTTCCCACTTCCTTTGGGTATTTCTCCACCGTTTACGGTTTAATCGAGGCTTTGGATTTTCTCCTAAGGTGATTAATTGGGGAAATTGAATCCTAATTATTCTAGTCATTCGTGTTACTTTTTATGTAGCTTGACTGATCGGACGAACCGCATCCAAGTGCAGAGCATACACACCGAAGTCTTGTCAAAATTTTAAGGATTTAAGCTGTGTTCTTTGTTAAAAAAAGGAACCTCTAGGAATCTCTTTCGGTCCAAGTGGATCTCAATCGGGAAAGCGAGGAGGGGTTAATTTTAGATAATAAAAAATAAAAGTAAAACAATCATCAAACACAACTCACAAGTATCTAATTAGTCCTACGACGCACCTCTTTCTCTTTTGAGTCAATCGAGAAGTCGTGTGGTAAGTAGTATGATTACTTTGAATTTATGAAAGATATGGAACTGCTTATAATTCAAAGTATATAATGCTGCAATACAAGACAAAACTAGAAGAAAGCGAAAAAAAAGTGCAAAAAACACAAAATGCAGGATCCCCCTCGGCGGGGATGGGGAGCGGGATCGAAAGAGCCTACTCGACGGTAATTCTTTTTATTATTAAGGGTTACAAATATAAGCAAGTTAATTGAAAAAATGTTGCTTGGTTCTTATACCGAACGAACCCAAGGGCTTACAAAGTACAACAATAATGATTACGAAAGATGGGGAGACCCTTGGGGGGTTTCGAATGGCCCAAAAATCGCTTTTCGGACAGTACCTCCTCCTCTTTTCGGATGGACCTGCTAAAAACTAGCAAGCTTTAATTAGTGTAAAGTTCCCAAAAACACTTTAAAAGTGTCTTTGGACAACCTCCAAAAAACTACTGAAAAAGACTAAGTTAAAGTACTTTTTAAAAAAAGACAAAAATAACTCAAGAGGACAAGTCCTTTTGAGGATCTTGGATAGATTTGGGGCAGCCAATGCAATGTGCACTTTAGATGCTAGATTTAACTTTTAATAAAGAAATACTATTCACTTTAAACAAGCTTTTGATTTGGCTTAAAACTGCTTATAAAGAATCAAGGACTTTTACTGCTAGATCTAGTTTTTAAAGGGAAAGGACTTGAACCTTTTTCTTAAATGAAACTAAATCTATGCATGTAGCTCCTATATGTTCAGATCTAGAAAGATATCAGCTTTGAAACAACATATCTAGAATATAAAATCCAAGTAACCAAGGAAGTGTTGATAAAAAAGGAGAAAGAGTGAAGAGGTGGCTTGGTGCTCGAATGATCAACCATGGAGCTTTCCGATGGAATGTCAAGGGACTATGCCTTTGAAAAAGTTTGGAGAAAGTGAGAAAACAAACTAAATCAGCACCCTCTCCAATCTAGGAACCTACAACTAATCCAAAGTCTTTCCAAGATGCTTGTGAGATCTGGTTAATACATAAATAGAGATATTAGAATATCATGCATATAATCTTATAAAGCATGTTAAATCTAAATCTCTAGACATGCATAAAAGAATAAGAGATATCCAATAAACTTATTAACAAATTCTTTTCCTATCAAAATCATAATAAACTTATTATCAATCTTTTAGAATTGGATCCACAATATCAAAATAATCAAGTTATGAACATAGATATAGGTTACCTTAGTGAAACATGGCAATGCTCATCCACACATAATAACATGACACCATTTGGCCTCCAAAGATTTTCTTTATTTCAACAAAAATGATGATTAATACAATATTACACAATAGTAAGCCTTTCTTCCCAGCTCTAACTATCTTGGAAGAGGGAAAAGATGCTTTATTTATAGCCAGATTGGACAAGAGGGGCGCATGCCTGACTGAAAGAGAGACCGAAGCTGACAGTGAGTCAAGTCGAGCCTGATCTGATGATAAACTGAGTCTAACTGGACTAGAACTACAAATTGGAGTGACACCTCACTCAGTGAACTAAACCAAGCAACAAACAACTCCTAGCTTGATCCACACGTGTGGAGGAGAGAGAAAGGAGGGCACAAACCTAGATCTGCATGAGCCAGTTAAGCTCCTCTTCAGCCTTGATCATGCCTTAAGTCAAGGAATGGGAACTCATGGTTAATATGAAGCTGATGAGACTGACTTCAGTCAAAAGAGAGCAAAAACCACTGATTTAGGAATTTGGATTTGCTCCATTATTTAATTAATTTTTAAATTAATTAATTAATATTTGAAATTTTTGGATTTTCTCACCTGAGTGATGGAAAAATCACTCAAAACTTAGGAAAAGTGGGTTTATGGGTTTACCGGGTGCTCTAAGTTAGAAAATGAGCACCCCCATGACTGAATCTGACTTTTAACCCCACTTTTATTACAATACCAATTTTTCCAATTAGACTATTAAAAAATAGCCTAAGTTTTGTGGAAAAATTAAAATTAAAAAATAAAAATAAAAAACCTAGGGGGACTTAGCACATGTTCATATGACTCGACTATAATTTCTAGCATGTTTATACATTGACACACAGACTCTAATAACCTCAATAGGCCTAAATGCCAAGCCGACCTCCCCAACTTTGGAGGTATTGAGTGAAAAACAAAGAAATTATCAGTTGTTTATTCAACAACCGTAATAATAACCAAGGGAAAAAACACTCTGGGCTAATCGGATTGACAATAAAGTCCAAGAGACCGAGTCTTTTACAGACACTACCATGCTAAAACAATTTATTACAACTCTCCCAAGGGGGTATGAACATGTGGTAGATAATAAAAAAACACTTTCTAGAAGCATGTCTGAAGGTCGTCTGAAGTTCGAACAAATCATCTTTGTCCGGTTCACCAGGCTCACTTGATAAAACCACCAAGTACAGATTAGGTGGTAACACTGCGGTTGCAGCTGTGTTCTTTCTACTGGTTATTGCTCTTCTCCCTTCATAAAATATGTATCCATGGTTCTTTCTTGGAGAAAATCATATGCTCTACAGTCATTTTATTCATGACCAAGGAATCGACAAAAATTACAGAAAATGTTTGTTGGTTTTGACACAATATTTTGAAGGTATACGCACTCCTCGGACCGATATCCTCTAGTCTGAAAAATACGTCACCATGGAAATCCTCCTTGACTTAATGGATTCAGGGCTCTAGCTTGTAAATATTCATAGAAGTCTAAGCATTAATCCTTATGGTGTCCCTTCGATCGACATCGACTACACCATACCTCTTCATGGACTTCTTTCCCCTTCTTAATATCTTGCAACTTAATAGTGAGGTTCGCCAATTGCGACTGGATCTCGCTCATGCCAATCCCTATTTTGCCAACTGGTGAGGCTTTCAATTTCATTGCGATTCCCAGAGCTTATGCCTGAGAAGTGATCTTATGTTCCATTATCGACATACCGATGTGTGGTACCAAAGCTGTGCTAAACGATTGCTTATGTTGCACATTGTTGATTCCAAAGTTGACCTTAGCCATAAAATTTTTGAATCGTTGATCAAAATCCCACACCGATTCATTAGGGTACTGCTTTATTTCCTTCAACTCAGTGATATACTGCGACTCGGATTTTGGCTTCTTAAACTCTTCGATCAGTCCATTCCTGATTTGTGCCAGAGTCTTCTGGGGATGCCCCATCGATACTTGCACAAATTTCATGTACCAATCCAACGCATGGCCCTGAAAGTTCGTTGCTAATTGTCCTTTCTTTATATCTTCGTCTTGCACTTGTTTTATTATCGATACTGCTTCGCATAAGAACCAATATTGTTAAGAATCTTCCATCCCATTACCCTTAAAAAAGGGTAGTTTCACATCATCACCCGCCATTCTGAGTCTTCTTCTAGTGTTCATTGATCCGCTACTATTACTACTGTGCTGACATGCATGACAACCCTGCAAAGAAGTCATGTTTCTTCCTCCTAAGTTTGGTGCAATACACAGATTCGTAGGTATTTTGTAGCTTTGGGTCAGTCCTTCTTTTATTTCAGGCATAGCCTAGTCATCTCCTTTTTCGTTGTAGGGTTGCTTAGGCCCTTGTGGTCCCTTCTCGAAGTTTTCCGTTCCAGTCACATCAGGACTCTCTTCGGTCCTCCTCCTCTTTTCTTGCTGGAACCTCACCCCACTTTGTAGGCGACCACACTCTTCTGCAGCCTCCCTCATGGTGTCGTTGTAACTTCCATCCATATATCCCATATCATTCCATCCAAACTCTCACCTTCGCAGTACCCATAGCCTTCGCACACCAGTTCTTTAATCATCGAAATTCATTTGTAGTATTGTGTTTTCACATATGAGCATTTTAATTCACAGTTATAACGATAATAGAAATCTTCCCCTCTGTCCCTTAAATAATTCTCTTTCTGCGTCGTTGTAGGATTTGACTATATCAACAACAAACTCCGTAATATATCCTTCCAAAATGTTGTCTATCCACACATAGATAACCCTTGAAGCTTTGTTGTTCACCCTTCGTAGCTACTGAATAAGTTCTGAGGTCCATCGGTTAGGTTCACCTCCTTGGAAATTTTTCTTCTGGAAAGTGAGCTGTGCAAACCACTTGTACAGTATTATCAGCAACTAAGAGAAGAATATCTCATGAATATCAAAATAGATATATATTCCCAACCAATCGTCTGTTGTTAGTCTAGGGTCCTTATTTTCTTCTTTCGCAAATTCTCGAGCCTTCTCATCAAAGCAGTTCTAGATCTCTGGTTTTATTGGATGCCACAACATGTCCTCTTCTTCTTTGCTTTATGGTCCCGGCAACGAAACCATTTGTTGACAGTATTCTGTCGACAGGGGTTCACTTCACAGATCTGTCGACACCCATTGACGCAAACTCCCTAAACATCGTTTTGGACAGGTTTTACCCTATCTAACAACACCTGTGAAGCAGGTGCAGTCTCACCCAAGATGTCACAAGGAGGGCTGCAGGAGCCAAGTTTCCGTAGAGGGAAGATGACTTTCACACTACTAGTTATTCTATTGCAACAGGAGATGAGTCTATAATCATCGAATATTTCTCCTCTCTGTTTTTTTGGTATTAGAGTGATAAATGTGGCATTCATTGCACCTAGTACTTTCCCGGTCTTTTGAGAATCTTGACTAACCTTGAATATACAAATTCCAACAACCTCAAATTGTAATTTCACCATTTTCCTCATCATTGCCTTAAAAAATCACTAAAAAAAATCTTTTAGGTTCTTTTAGCTTACACATTTTCCTAGTCCCTCTAGGACCTTCTGTGTGTCTCCCAGTTGGTCCTCCAGTTGGTCCTCTGGAATTCAGAGAAGTAAAGGAGACCATTCTACATGCTTTCTAATATATAAAATCAACTAGCTGCTCATCTTTTCAGTTTGACAGACTGAAAAAATAACGTGCGACTTTGGTATAGAGCACTGTTGCACCATTCTTTTTTCCAACTTTTTAAGCCATTCGTTGACAGTTCTCATTACCAGATACTTCAGTTCTGCAAACTATTTCTTGCAGCGATTGGCCATGTGGATGTGTTGGATTTTCATGTGTATGTCCATTCCCCACACCAATAAATCCAGAGACGAAGTTCACTGATCAGACATATTTCCTATAACTCCCTCCACAAACAGAATGTATTATGTCAAGCAATCCCCTTTCAACCCAACTCACACTGCTGGGTATATCTTCAAAATTCCCAGAATTACTACACTTGACTCTCAATCAATACTAACACAAAATCTTCAGAGAAAGGAGACCGAAAATTCAAGATAGAAGCTGCCAGTCATTACTCTAGCGGATTTCGAAGCTGCTACTTCAGACAAAACTCACAAGTCAGAATCAACTCAGCTATTGCGGAATTCTCACACAAACTAAAAAAATCAGAGGAAGCCATTGCAAATATATATTGCTACATAGCGTCGTATGAATAATCGGAATTTCAGCTTATTTTCCAGGTTTTTCATTTCACATTTGGAATATAGAGAAAACAAATAAATGAATGGACAAAGTGTTTCCACTTATCCAAGGGATAGTAAATTGTCAAGAACAAATATTAATTCCGCCCACCCAAGAAGAAAGACGAATAATTGTTTTGAAAGAAAGTTATTGCAAGGTCCACTTTCCACACCAGGCATCTTTCTTTCGAAGAGTCCCCACATAATATATATATATATGTCGTTTTCTAAATAATTTTTTATAAAGTGATTGTTTTGAAAGAAAGTTACAGTTTACATAACAAAGTAACATTTTTTGGGTGGAAGGTGTGGCGTTCTTCTTAGCTTTGGAGGAACTCATCATAATCATTTATGCTTGCGTAATCAACATCACGACAAATAATCATGCTAAATCTTTGGACTTTTGGAAGGGTTTTTGTCTTGTTAAGGTAAAAGATATCGATAAATTATGAGTTGTTGGAGATTTCTTATTAATAATTCAACATCTCAAACATGGATTTCAACCCAGGGACATCACCCTAGAGAGGATCTTCATAAGAATATTCAGCCTCGCTAAAGATTTCAAAGGAATTTGAATCACTTTCATGTCCTTCGACACCTCAATGCCAAGGCCAGCAACCAAGCCAACATTGCTTGTGTTATACAAGCTGGGGTTCTATAGTTTGAAGGGATCTCCTCCTAGGCCTTCATTCCCTAACGACTAGCCCTCCAAAGGCCTATCTCCTAGGCCCTCATGATATGACCTTATGTGATTTGACTTCACCTCCCTACGCCATAAATTTTCGCCACCTTAGCAAAATGAGCTTCTGCATGAGCCCGGACGTCACCACACTTGTCAGCTCCATCATGTCGGTTGTACTTAACATTACCACTTGTCCTTCGACTACCCTCGATCTGATCTTGCCCTCCTCGTACATTAAATGCGCCACCCTTTCCCCATCTCCTTCTTTGTGCAATGAAGCTCTTCTTGCTCGAGTAATGATGCCCCTCCTACGCTTGAATTCTCCTCCAAAGCATGCAATGGATTGGATATGTACCTCCCTCATTGTGCCTCATCCTATGTTCTTGCTATTACCCCTCGCCACCAAATCTTGGCATTTATTCGATCCATTTCTTTTCTCTCATTCTCATGGACATTCCACCTCTCCGCCCTTGGCCCACCCCTGTGCTTCTCTTGGTTTGCTTGGAATCGGCCTGAAACTTGAGAATTGTCCTGGATACCACAATGAATCCCCCCCTGAATCACTGAAGCACGCTATCTGTTGCTACAAACATATATGTGACGATTCCCATGAAGCAATAGGAAACTTGTTTTCAAGCTTAGAAGACTAGAAATTGTTGAAATATTGTAACTTCGAAGAATATTCTTTATGTATTTCTTTGTGGTCCTCGATGGTCCTATCGAGAGAACCACTTGTATTACTTTGTACCCCAATGCTCCTAATCAGAAGAACTAATAAGAGTCATAAGGTAGTCCCCTTTAATTGTAAAGGTGGGTCATTAGCACCCCAGTGTGGTTACTTGAGCCTACATGTGTAACTCGAGCCTACATGATTAACTCGAGCCTACATGATAGATGAGTTAACTTAAGTGAACGAATGAATATAAATAGAGGTGTAGTGCTCCTCATTTGTAACACACACTCTCACTTGTGTAGCACATTAGTGGAGAAGAGAAGTAGCTAGAGAAGGAGGAGGATCAGGCTTTGATCTCCTTGCTGGTTTTATCTTTTATC